>CAUYQV010154235.1:0-20484 GCA_963574575.1 Galagoides demidoff | reverse complement strand
AAATGTCCTCCTTAGCAAAGTATGTCAAGAATGGAAGAAAAAGTATCCAATGTACTCAGCACTATTATGAAACTAATTGTTAGTTATCTTAAGAAAGCTACAATCCAAATGGAGCCCTAGACTACGGGGAAAGGGGAGGGGGGAGGATGGGTGAAGAGAATGATATTGTGGGGATCACGCCTATAATTTATCCCATTAGGGTGCATGTGAATTTGTCTAAAGGTTGAATATAAATGTCTTAACACAACAGTTATGAGAAAGACATGATGGCTATGTTAGCCAGTTGGATGAGAGTTTTCCAAAGTGCATATGGAAGCAACACACTGTATCCTATGATAGAATTAATGTACACAATTATGATCTAATAAAAAAAAAAGTCAAGTGTGGTTGTTGCCTTTCAACATGGGAATAGAAAATTCTCACTTTTAAGAGTCACACCTCTGTTTTTGTCAACAGCAGAGGCAAGCGGAGGAAGAGGGCATGTGGGAGTGAACGTGTGGGAGAGAAAAAGAAAACCCATTTACTTGTTCCTTCCTCCGGCAACTTCAGCTGGTGATTCTGATCAACATGAGCCCGGAGTAAATTTAGGCGTCCCGTTGGCTCATTGGCTTTGTAGTATTGAAATTTCAATTGGTAATGACATTTGCTGAAATAATAAACACCGATAACTCCCAACCTAATTCACTCCCTTCAGACCTGCCAGTTTATCCTGAGGTCTGTGTTAATCACTGGGACTCGCCCAGAGAATCCCGGACCCAGCAAAGTGCTGAGTACTTAGTAGAAATTTCACAGACAACTGTTTAATTAACAGTTTCAACAACTATTTGTAATGCCTGCTACACGGGTCATTACAAAAGTTTTGAGATGCACAGAGATGAAGAAACATAAAATCTGCACTGATAGAAACCAACAAAGCCCTCCCAGCAGCGCCGATCAGCTGGGCAAGTTGAAACTGGCACCAGTGAATCAGAAAGGACGCTGCTGACTATGTTTCTTGGAAGTGAAATCATGGACTGTAACACTGTCTCAAAACTTCATAGTGACCTATGTACTTGCAAATCATTACGTTATACATTGAATCTGTTCTTCTCTGCACCCATCCGTTTAAAAGTAAAAGTAAGTTGAGTACCTGTAATGCGCAGTCACAGTCCTAGGCCTCAGGGTGAAGCTGGGCAGGGGGGATTGAGGGAGCCACTGAATGACTCTTTTGTTCTCTGATCAAACTTGGAGCTGCAAAGACATAGAAACGGGATTTGGGCCAATGAAGATCAAAGCCTGGCCTCATGGCTGATACAGGCTGGCTTGGAGGTGAATGAGCAAACACGGAAATGGGCCAGGGAACTTCAGAAATGGATAACTGCAGAGAGAAGATTGCCCAGGGCCATGTGGGAGAGGGGTGGACACGGCCCGGGGTACAGCTGTGGCCAGGAAAGCCTCGGGCCTGTCCCATGGGGCCTCCATTCCAGCAGAGCAAATGGACATGAAGGAAATGATTGTGCAGTGAACTGCCTCTTTACAAAAAGAGACCTGCTGGGAAATAAAAACGGGTGGTGCTCAGGCCCCTCCAACAGGATGGGAGGGCAGTGGGGCAGGGAACTCAGAGACCGCACCTGGGACCCCAGAGGGCTCCAGAGGAAGCTTCTCATCCCCCAGCCTAGGGCTTGATTATCCCCTTCAAAGACGCCCTTCACCAAGATGGAACCACCATTCTAAAAGATGCATTTTAAGCAAGTGCGTTCTATCAGCAGTGGGAGAAAGCTGTCGGCTTTTCCGAGCTCAGCTCATTGAAGCTGAGCACAGGGCTATTTGTGCCGCCTGCTCCCGGCCCCCATCCCGCTCGGACGCCCCACAGGGTAGGCAAGCCGTTGACCCCACTGTTCTTCCCACATCACCGCCAGCTAGGGAGCACAGAGAGCAAAGGGGAGGGGACGGAGCCCCATCTGCAGGGCAGGAAAGTGGCCCGGGGAGTTTGCACGGCCTGCCCCTCCCAGCCCCGTGAGGGAACTCAGCTGCAGAGGAACTTCTCCCCAGAGGAGGTTCAGAGGGAGGCGGGAGTTGCTGCCAATGGCACAGGCACAGTGTGTGATGAATTTTCCAGCTGGTCTAAGAGCTATTGCCTCAACAATTCCTCTCTGAACATTTTTGTTTCCTCCTGATTCCTAAGTCCTCAAGTATGAGTCGCTTTTGAATCGCGGTGCTGCAAGTGGCTTGTTGCCTCCAAACAGCGCCCTTGTTCGCCTGCTCGAAGGGAGGCTTGCAGCAACCACTCTTCCCACTGCTTAAACTCAAGGCCACACTGCACAAGAGAAGGGTCCTTTACAGATGATTCTCCCTCCAGCAGCAGCTCAAAGTCCCTGCTGGCCGCACGGCACAGCAGCCCCTCCTCCTCCCAAGACCCTGCTGTTCCCAGCTCCTCTGTGCCTGCGAACAGGGTGGGAAAGACCCTTCTCTTCTTTGTTCAATCCACAAATATTTACTGGGTAATAAGTTTTCTGTTGCTGCTGTAGCAAAATAACCACAAACTTGTTGGCTTTAAATAACATAAACCGATTATCTTATAGATCGAGAGGCCAAAAGTCCAAAACAGAATTGATGGGGTGATGTCTTGAAACTTTGTCGTTCCCCTGGAGGCTCTGGGGGAAGCGGCTTTTCCTTGCCTTTTCTGGCTTCTGGAGGCTCCTGCCTTGCTTGGCTGGGGGCCTGGTCCCTGGTCACTTGTCACTCCCACCTCTGCCTTTGGGGCAGCTTTCCCTCCCTTTCTGTGGTCAAATCCCTTCTGCTTTCCCCTTACAAAGGCCCTTGGGATCGATTGCCTTTAGGGGCCTGCCCAGGTCATCTGGGATAGTCTCCCCATCTCAACCTAATCAAATCTGCAAAGTCATTTTTGTCATCATCAGGTCACATATGCACAAATCCCAGGGACCTGATGTTTTGGGGGACTGTCCTTCCACTGGCCACCCTGGGCGAGGCAGGTGGACAGGGCGTGCCTTTTCCTTGCACGGCATCTGAAGCCTCTCTCTGGGCTTGTGGGAAGACCCACCCGGGGATGCAGAGATGGCCACTTCCTGCAGAGACAGAACATTCCAGATGGTACAATGCCTGCCTTCCCTCCTCCTCTGCCTCTAGGACTAGAGCACATGACTCGGGCTCCAGCAGCCAGACGCACACTCCCCAGGTTTCGATTTGGCAGCTGACAGTGCAAAGAAGCAGGGATGTGAGAAATTTATTCCAGCAAGGGCGGGCAGCAGGGATATTGCATCTGAAGTGGCCCCAGCGGCCAGGGTTCTAACAGCACAGCTGCAGAGCAGGGCTGAAATACTGGTGGTGCATAACCAATTCTGGGGTGTTATTTTCCTCTATAGCTCACAAATCTGGTTCTTGGGCTCTTCCAGAGATTTGGGGGGTAGCCAGTGTTCTTGGATAAATTCATGTTCTACTTATATTAGCCAAAGGGTTTTCCTGTTGTTTGTGATTGAGAAACCTCGCTGGAGAGAACCTCCGAGAAGCCATAAGGACCCACACCTGAGCTTCCTCAGGCAGCGGGAGCATCTTCCATCAGCTGTCACACCAACCCCTCCCCTTTCTCTGGAGCCCATATTAAAAATGGAAGCATCATCAGGACTGCCAGGCTGAGGCTTGTGGAGTGGGAACAGGGGGTTGTGCTGAGAGGTCATCTCCTCTCCTTTCCATGGGGCAGGAAAGCTTCATATTTCTCTACCCCAAATCAACTAGATAGTGTGGGGCTCCAGAAGAATCACTTCTAGACAGGATGGCTTGGTTTGCTTGGGGCAGCGTCGCCTGCGTTCTCAGAGTCATTGTTGATACACTCCTAAGAGCCCAGGTTTGGCCAATCAATTCTGTGGCCACCTACTTACAAAGTGCCCCCTCCCTATAAGACCTGCAGACACACTCTGATGCTGGGAGCACATCATAAAAGGGTCCTTGTCAGAGCATGAGATGGGTCCCCTGAAGTTTGGAAGGCGGGGGTGCCCTGCATTTCATGTAAAAGCAGGAAGTGCTGCAATCCCAGCTTCAGCAGGACAAGGCGAAAATGGTGTGTGATGGGCTCCGGGAGGAGGTAGATTGAGCTGCCACCTGATCCTGGTCCTCCACAATCCTCAGCGTTCACAGAAAAGCCTTCTGGAATTCTCTTGGTTCCCTGTGAAGAACCATGGAGTGTGCAGGAGTTATGAGGATGCAGGTGGGGAAGGGGAGGCATGGAGACTTGGATCCCCCCAATCATCCTTGGTGACAGAGGCTGTTGCAATAAGAGTGAACAGCACACCCCAAAGAACCACACTCCGCACTCGTCAGCAGAGAGCCAGCAGAGCCAGCTGGGCTGTTTCAGGACCAGGGACAGCTCACCGCTGCCGACAGCTGTGCCTGCGTGGTTTGTTTCTCTTCTCTCCCAGGGATGACTGAGCCAGAGGAGGGAGAGCCTAGGGCAGGGTGGAGGGGAAGGAGTGACCCCAATACACACATCTTCTCATATCCCCCCCACACACACCTGTTCTCCAAGTTCCTCCTGTGAGGCTCTCACTCACACAGGGTCAAGAAGAGTTTTGAAACCTGTACAAAATTGGAGTTTTAAACAGAGCTGAACTGATTTTAACAACCAGAGTGACCAGAAAGCAATTGAATCTACCAAGACATCCACTAAGTAACAGTAAAGGCGAGTTGGACACAGCGTGGCTAGCGAGAGAGTCTGGGGAAAGCGTCCCACGGAGTGAGGCAGCTCTGCAGAGCAGGCTCAGGCCCAGCATGACATCTGCACCGGCCAGCACTCTCTCCCTCCCAGTTCCCACTGGGAAGCATGCTGCCCCATGCTCAGTCTACGTGGTGGAGGAGGGGCTTCTGTCCACCAGGACCTCCCTCCCACCCACTTCTCCACCCCCCACCCAGCAGCAGGTGTGTAGCTCAGGCCTTGCCAATCAGAGGGGTTGTCACATATCAAGACTTCCGCCAGAACTCTGTTGGAAACAGATGCTGTCTTCTCATTGAGATTGCCCAGCTGGCAAAACCATTGCTGGCCTGGAACTGCTGAACTCAACCCCACTTCCCCTAACCCCCAAGAGAAGAGCTTGTGTCAACACAGTGAAAGGGTGAGACAGTAGCCATGGAGCGCCTGGATACTCCTGTACCTGAAGCCAGATGCCCCTAGTTTGAGCCGCTGAGAGGCATGTTTAAAAACCAACCCCAGGGTCACCAGGTCAGTGGTAATGCCTCGGGTTTAATCCTTCAGGTCCGGGTTTTCTAGCCTTCTTATTTAGAGCTCTCACCCCATGGGGAGTGGCTGGATCTCAGACTCACTGTGCTCAGGTTTTCTGCCTCAGCCTACTTCCATCACCTGCTGCCCCTGCTCACCCGTCCCTGCCCTCCTGCCGTACGCTGGGTATGAACAGTTGGTGCCTGATGCCTGTGCATGAGCTGGAGTGTGTGGCATGTTTTTCTTGTTCAGGTTTGGCTAAATAAGTCCAGAGTGTCAGAACTATGGTGTCTATAAGATATCTTTCCAAAAAGAGCAGAGCAGCTTTGAATAGGGAGACTGAATGAACTAACACAAGCCTGTTCCACGTGACATGGAAGTTCAGAGCCAGGTTAGAACAAGAGACTGCAAAGCTTAGGGAAACTCACCCACCCAACACTCCGTGTCCCTGCCACACTATCAGAGCTGTTTTACCCATGTTTCTGCCTATGCTTCCTTCTTAATCAATGTTTCAGCCTTTGGAATGGGAAGTTCAATGTGTTTCTTATGCACCTGCTTCCTTTCGAGATACTCGATCTTGGGTCCTGCCCTCACCTCCACCTCATGGCCCATGATGGAGAGAAGAGCCACTGTCTACACAGCAGATCCCAGGGGCTGCCCACAGGGGTCCATGCTCCACACGTGTGCCCCACACAGGAAAGAGCCCCAGCAGCCTGGACTTGAGGGGCAGAGGGAGCTGGCACAGCTGATGCACCCAGAGAAGGGTCACGTCACCTGTGTTCTGTAGAACGGCGCTCACCCTCCCACCCAGCCAAAGACTTGGCTAATTTCTCAGAGGAGCTTTCATTTCCTACCCACTGATCTCAGAATTTTCTCTTAGAATTGCAAATCATGGCTCTTGGAGGAGGCCACTGGCGCGTTGATAGGCCAGTTACATGGAAATTGGGTAATATTGCCTTGTAATGTTACCCAGCTGCAGGCTGGGGCTGACGGGGCCCTCTGGGGAGGAGCCAAACACGTTCCCTTCAAAAGTCATTTACTTTCTTAACATGCAACTGGATCTAACACCACCCTCCTGTTTCCACGAATGTCATAGATAACAATATGATTCCCAAGTGAGCATACTTCCAGCAAGTTCACATTAAAGGTTTAAAAGTATGTTTAAACTTTTACAGATTCAGGGACAATATCAAGAAAATGAATATGAATTAAAAATAACAATAAATGGGGAAACATCTGCACAAAATCCAACACACACTCTGTTCTAGTTCACCTCGGGGAGGAAGGATGTTGCTTGGTGGAAGGTAGTTCTCAGTTAGGAGCCTGGGGCCAAGGCGAGTGTGTCCCACCAGAAAGAACATTGATGGGGAAATGGAAAACATTCTGTGGGGAAGACCTGGAGCTGCTCTGGATACTTACGGAATGGACAGACCACAGATGATGTGTCTGCAAAAGTGTTTACCGCAACTGTTCAGTTCAGTCCTGTTGACCAGGCCTCCTGAGTTCAAATGCAAAGTTTTAATAGATGTCAGGGCAACAACTCTGCTGATCTGACGACTGACATTTCAATCTGCTACATCAGACCTCAGAGAGGGAGAGTGCACAGTTTATAGTTGAGACACATTCCCTGAGAAAGAGTAAATTCTCTCTATTTGAAAGTCAGCAAGAGGCAGACTTTTTCTGGGCCACATGGCTCCAAGCTTTTATGCACACACCTCTGGGGAGCACATCACCTCCGTGCTGTGTTAATCGCCTGAGCTCCATGGGTGCAGATCATCTGGTTCCAGCCTCCCCAGCTTGGCTTAATTTTGTTTGTTTTTCTTTCAAAAAGGAGCTTTGTTGTCTTCCCACTTCTGGATCAGACCCCAGTCAGGTCTCTGATGATTAGGGGGCTCGGTGAACTTCTCTTCTGTAGCAAGACATCAGAGTCCGTCAGAGGACCCTGCTTCCCCTCCGAATTCCACCTGATTGTGAATATGCAAAGTGAAGAGCAGGATGCCAAGCTCCAGCGTCTCCTGCTCACACCCTCGTGATCGCAGTGACTCTGAACTGCGGTGGCATGAGACAAGCTCTATCAAAAGAGACTCCACACTGCTTAGGTCAATAAGAAGCTCAATGAGCATGAACATTTCTCTTTGCTGCTCTAGACAGAGAACAACAAACAAATCTAAAGACCCATGCTGAGTGGGACCCCATCTGAACCCAATTACAGGCTGCAGTCGGGGCCCAGCCTCACATGGACTGAGGGGAAGCTTCAAGCAACTTAAAAGCTTCATTTCAATCAGCTTTGGGGTCTACTTCGCCAATGCGATTCCATGTATGATGCCTGGGCACCTACTATGTGCCAGGCTTGACGCCGCTTAGTCCTTAAGGAGCTTGCGGCATGAAGCAGAGGACCCCTGTTCATAACCAGCCTTGCCATTTGCCAGTGTGCTTAGAGAGAAATGCAACAGAAGTGGAGTTTTTCGTTTGCTTTGCTCCAACTGGCCTTCTTGATGATAGAGGATTAGGAGGCAGACGTACCTGGAGGGGACAATAAGAGAAAGAAGATTCCTAAACCATGTGCCTATTCCATGTATGACATCACCTGCCTCGTGGTTTGTTCCCCACAACAGCCCTACGAGACAATGCCCCAACTCCACAGGATATGGTGAGCATTGGATGGGTAAGGTCTATCATGAGTTAGGCATGCCACCTGTCTTAATTTCCTACTGTGTGTGTGTGACAAATTGCCACCAGTTTAAAACGACACCTACTCACAATCTCATGGTTTCTGTAGGTCATAAATTTGGCATAGTGTGGCTGGGTTGTCTGCTCAAAGTTCTGCAAGGCTGAAACCCAAGTGTCTGCTGGCTACGTTCTCATCAGAGGTTTGACTGGGGAAGGAGTCACTTTCAAACTCTCTTAACTGGCTGGCAGAATTCATTTATTTGAGGCTATCGAATTCATGGCAACTTTGTTCTTCGAAGTCAGCCACAGAAAGATAGTCACTCTTCCCTGGAGTCTCTGACTTCAAGAAAGGCCCGGACCTTCTTTTAAAGGGCTCACCTCATTGGATCAGGCCTACCCATGATAAGCCTCCTTTGATTAACCCAAGGTCAACTGATTTGGGGTCTTAATTAAACCTTTTCACCTTTGCCACAGGCCACCACTGAGAAGGGGGATCCGTCATATGCACAAGTTCCACTCACACTGAAGGGGAGGCGATTATGCAGGGTGTGGACACTGGGGATGGGCAGCTCAGAATTCTGCCACCATAGTGCCTGGCGCACACACAAGTACCCAAAAATAGTAGCTGTGCTTGTCTGCCTCTCCCTGGACATCCTCATTGCCTCTGTGTGCTAGGAACTGAGGCAGGGTGTAGAGAAAGTAAACCACGAAAGGTGTTACAATTAACTGATAGCAAAGCCAGACATCTCACCCAAACATTCCACATTCTCTCCCATACAACAACCTGCTACAAGGAACCCACTGGAAGCCACGTGGGGTGTGGTCTCCCTCCATAGTCACTCTCCATCTTTCTTTGCTAATTTAATCCCAGATTTGTTCAGCTTCAGGCACAGATATTCATTTACTTACAGAATGGGGCCCCCTCCCCACGTTTTATAATATTTTACAAGTATGTGAATGTTTATGCCTGAGACCATCATGACTACTCTAAGCCAATCCTGGCACTCCAGTCCCTCTTCGACCATTGCACCGATGGACGTCAGAGTGGTCTACTTGGGGCAATAGGGAAAGGTCTCTGTCCTGAAAAACCAGAGGGGACTGGGGGAGAAAAGTCCCTTTGCTCCTTCTCTTGTGGCCCTCTTCACAGCTGGACCATCATGCTCCTAGGTGGGCTTCCATCTTGAAACTATAAAGGAAAGCCCAAAAGTTAACAGAGAATATTGGCCCAGAGCCACGACCTTGGCAAGTGCTGACTTAACCCTGGCACCACTGCCAGACTTCTTATTAGCTAGGATGGATACTCATGTGGTCTGAGAGACTGACAGTGGGCTTGAAAGCATTCCAGCTGAGAGAGAATAAGAGGGGAGGGTAGTGGAGACGGGAAGGGGGGGAAAGAAAGAATATGACTGATTGTAGAAGCACAGTAGGAAACCCAACTACCTACGTGTTAGGATCTAAAAGACCCAACTTCCGCCCTACCAGCACACCTGCAGCTCAGAGTGTGGGTCTTGGAGTGAGAGGAGACAGGTCAGTTGTCATATTCTGTTAACCTCCTCTGAATTTTTATAACGTATTTAAATTTTCTAAGAAAATATTGACTGATCAGCTGAGCAAAGCCTTCAGAAATCCGGGGAACTTCTGTGAGACTTGGAAATATTTACCACTAATTGCCATAAGATATCTACACCGGAACCAATGGCAAAAAGCAAAGGAATGTGATTTGAGACAGAGACCTTCTCATCAGCTTCTGACACTTTTGGCCACCTAGATTTGTCCTCCAGGAACCCCCTACCCAGAACATTTGAAGAGCAGGCTCCCTTCTTCTGCTCAGTTCACCACACCCACTATCTCCTGTTACGCCAGGTCCACCACTGGTTCTTTTATTCTGAGGGATCTGTGAGCCTGGCAGACTAGGAGCGGGCAGAAGATGAGCTCTTCACATCTGCGTGGGCCACAAACCCAAGAGTTTAAAGGAAAAAAGTAAAAAGTGGACCAGGACCAGCTCAGGTGGTCTGTGGTTCTTTCTACTGTCCTGGGATAATGCTCTGGGAATTATGAGTTCCTTAGTCCGAAACGAAGGCTCCGGGGGTAGGAGCAATTATCATGTCTCCTTCCTTGAGCTAGAACAGTGGTTCTCAACCTTCCTAATGCTGCGACCCTTAAATACAGTTCCTCATGTTGTGGTCACCCCCAACCAAAAAATTATTTTCATTGCTACTTCATAGCTGTAATTTTGCTACTGTTACGAATTATAATGTAAATATCTGATATGCAGGATGGTCTTAGGCGACCCCTGTGAAAGGGTCATTTGACCTTCAAAGGGGTCGCAACCCACAGATTGAGAACCACTGATCCAGAAAGACAAGTAATTTGGGACAAAACATGGATGAGGCCTGATAAAAGGGAAGCACTGGCCTCCAACCTGACCCCTCCACGAGTGTGATTGCCTGGGTCCCTGACTATGCCAATGTCCTCATTAGAATCCATGTGATGGTAGCCAAATGACTATAGGATATATGTTTCTTTACGTGCAACAGTCCATGCCAGGTGGGGCGTGGGCTCTGCCACCAAGAAGCTTACAAAGTAGATGAGAAAGCGAGACATTTCTGTAAACAATTCAAATGTCATTTCTAGGCAATGAGCAAGGAGATAACCGAAGATAAGAGGTGATCAATTGCCAAGTGAATCATTTGGACCAGGCATCCTCAAACTATGGCCTGCCAGCCACATGCAGCCCTCTTGGGACATTTACCCAGCAGGGTATCCGCCGCTGCCTGTCCTGCTTAGCAGCCTACTCGTCCCGGGGCCCGCAGTCTGGCCCTCCAACTGTCTGAGGGACAGTGAACTGGCCTCCTGTTTAAAAGGTTTGAGGACCCCTGATTTGGACACTGATGACAAGGGGTCAGGTGGAGGATGACTGTCTCAGTCCAGGGTAATTGGGAAAGACTGTGTCACCCCACAATCGGAGCTGTGGAGATGAGATGCAGCAGTGAGTGAGTTTAGTTGTCTATTTGGATATCAAAAGTAAGGACAGAACTGGGTGCAGTGGCTCACACCTGTAATCTCAGCACTGTGGGAGGCTGAGGAGGGAGAATTGCTTGAGCTCAGGAGTCTCAGACTTGCTTGAGAGAGAGTGAGCCCCTGACTCCTAAAACAATGGAAAAACCCAGCCGGGTACTGCAGCAAGCACCTGTAATCCCAGCGGCCTCTGGAGGCTGAGGCAGCGGGATGCCCACAACCCGAGTCTGAGGTTACAGTGAGCTATGACACCATTGCACTCTGCTTAGGGCACAGGGTAGGACTCTGCCTAAACAGAAGGAAAAAAAGCAAAGAAATAAAAATAAAAAATAAGCAAGGAAATTTTTAAAAACCCAAAATTTAAAAAAATAAGGCTGGAAAGGAAGATGGGAGCTGGTGTTGACATTGTCCACATTCTTCTCTTGGTCAAGAGGACACTTTGTTCTGATGAATTCTCCTTGAAATGGGAGATAATGTCGTAGGGAAGTGACGAAGGGGACAGAGAGCAGAAGTAACTTGTCAGATGTAGCCTACGACCTTTTTTTTTTTTTTTTGCTTGTACGAAAGGTCTTTATTGGAGGGGGGGAGGGAGGCTGCAGAGCAGCACCGAGGAGGAGAGAAAAGGGGAGAGAAAAGAGGAGAGTGAGGAGGAGAGAGAGCGGGGGAGAAGAGAGGAGAGTAGCCTACGATCTTAACATGGTCTTCACTCCCCGAGGAAGCGCCTGGTTGACCTGGACTCAGTGTGGCCCACGGAAGGGAAGAGAGTCTGATGGTGGCGCTCCCTTGAAAGATGAGGAAGAGTCCCTGGCACAAGTGAGTGGTGGTGAGTAGTTCCTGCTATCGCACCTTTAAACCTGGACAGAATGTTTGAGAAAATGTTTTCAGACGTTGAGAAGTAGCACACGAATGAGAGAGAAAAACACACGAGGTGAACTTAACGTTCCCTCCAGGTCTCTTCTTGGGGAGGACACAGTGCTCGGGGCTCCTACTGAGCTGAATGGGTAGAGTTTTGAATTTGGTGCTGCTGGGGCGGCACCTGTGGCTCAAGGAGTAGGGCGCTGGCCCCATATGCCTGAGGTGGTGGGTTCAAACCCAGCCCTGGCCAAAAACTGCAGAAAAAGAAAAAAAAAAGAAGTCGGTGCTGCTGAAGCAGCTGAAATGTGTGCAGAAGAGAAGGAGAAAAGGGAGCTGACATTGGGGCACAGATGTCTATGGGGGGGGTCTCCCATGGCTAGCTGGTCAATGGCTGGGCCATACTCACACAGGGCATGGCTGTGCCAATGTGGGCAAAAAGCAGCTTCCATGAGATTCAGAAAGGACCAGTCCTAGAAATCTCACAGCACTGGTCTCATTCTCCACCCAGAGCTTCAGTTAAGGTACCAGAAAAGGTTCATGTTAGTACTGAGAATGGCCTTGTAGGGTAAGCTCCGGTATGTGGCTGGTGAGTTCGAGCCCAGCCCAGGCCTGCCAAACAACAATGACAACTACGACCAAAAAATAGCTGGGCGTTGTGGCAGGCACCTATAGTCCCAGCTACTTGGGAGGCTGAGGCAAGAGAATCGCTTAAGCCCAAGAGTCTGAGGTTGCTGTGAGTTGTGATGCCACAGCACTCTACCCAGGACGACATAGTGAGACTCTGTCTCAAAAAAAAGAACAAACTTTTTTTTTAAATCTTAAAAGCAGCTAACTAAAAACGGCATGTCAGGTACAGGGAACAGCAGTGTGAATTATGGTTGACTTCTCAGCAGAAATAATGAGGAAATAGAACAACGGAATTATAACTTTAAAGTACAGAAAGAAATGTTAATGAGGAACCCTATACTTGATGGAAGTATCTTCCAAAAATGGAGAATGAAATTTTAAAAAATGCTGAGAGAACATTTTACTATCTGAACTCCCCCATAAGAAATATTAAAGAATATATTCCAAGCCAAAGGGACACGGTGCCAGATGGAAATACATATCCACAGAAAGGAATAGAGAACAAAAAGAATGGTACATATGTACCATTTATTTTTTTCTAAACACGACGTATTCTTTCCATTAATTTTCTTAAAAGGAAAACTAGTGGCCAAGAAAAAAAAAACCGTGTTATTATGAAGTATTTAACATACATGTTATGAGGTATTTAACATACATAAAATTAAGGCTTATCCCAACAACAGCACAGAGGCTGAGACAGGCAGACGGAATTATATTTGGGCTCAGTGTTCACATTTGTGAGGACTGAAGTGTTAAATATCTGAGTAGGCAGTAGTGACTGAAGGATGGATACGGCAAGCCCGGAGCAAATTCCAAACTAGGAAAACACCAAAAGAAGTAATAAAGTGTGATATAAAAAGTCTAGCATGTCTGTTGGGCTAATTGAGAATGGAGCTGATCCCCCATCATCCATTCTCAATGCCTTTCATTGTAATAGATTTTCCCACTGGGTAAGTGGCCGTCCGGAAGTAAAGCCACACTTCTCAGCTGACCAGGACGCTCTGACTAAGTGATGGCCAATGGACTGTGAGCAGAAGTGATGAGAGTTATTCCCTCAACACGTAGAACGAACAGCACGGAAAGTAAGGAAGAGCTTTGATGTAGAAAACAGAAACAAACTTTTATGTGGTTTAAATCACTGTTACATTGTGTCCTTTTTCTATGTAGCAAACTTAAATTCTAATTAAGACAGTTGCTGTCTGCCAGCTGTAGGGTTTGGCACGCAATAGATGGACAGAACATTCAGATTCAACAATACTAAGACACCGCCTGACCTAAGCTAGGCGAGTGGTTAGGCAGTGAGGACTCCAGTGAACAAGGTAAACTTGACCTTGACTGCACAGGACATGCGTCCTGGAGCATGCCCCCCTCTCTTTCCTTCCTAAATGACCTTGAATTTGTAGGCTCCACTTGCTCAGAGCCATTCACTCCTCAGCTCCCTGCAGCCAGACTTCCCTCCACTTTCCTAAGCCTGCTCTTCTCAAAGTCCTTACAAACAAACCCACCAGCATTCTTCCAGTAATGGCAAAGCAGCTCTTCTCAGACAGACTCTTCCACAAAAGACAGCTATAAACTTCCAAGACACCGACCGGCATTAACCACAGACAGGCAGTATGGAGAGAAAGGAATGGCACTTTTTGTCTGGGGTCAGGACCTCATCGGGGACACAAGGCGGATAAAACTCAGACAGAAACCAACATTTAACAGGCTTGAAAAGCCAGAGGAAGAATGTGGGGCAATGCCATCAGCTGGAAAGATGGGAGGAGGGGTGATTCCAGGCAGAAGACAGTCTTATAGAAGGAGCAAAATTCTCTGCGTATAAATGACGCCAGAATTGCGGGTGCCCTGGACCCTGCATGAGCAGACCCCAAGCTCGCAGCTCAGAGAGACTCAACTCGGTGTCCACAACAGAGAGAAAGAACCTGAGTGATAATTAAAATCCACTGTGTTGAAAGTGCAATACGAGGAAATATGCACCTTTAAATATTTATGTTAAAGAAGAAAAATGATCTAAAGATCAGTGGCCTGAGATTCACCATGAAGCACTAGAAATAGAAAGAAGAGCAAAGGACACAGGATCTTGTGACAGGTGACGCTCCAGGCTCCCTTAGTTTCACTGGTGGATTCCAGCAAGTGTCCACAGAAGAAACAACACCATAACAACAACCCTCTTCAACTCTTCAGAAAAGACGGAAGAAAAGAATTCTTCCAAGACTCTGTCTTTACTAAAAATAGAAAAATTAGCTGGGCACTGCAGCAGGGACCTGTAGTCCCAGCTACCTGGGAGGCTGAAACAGAAGGATCACTTGAGCCCAAGAGTTTGAGGTTCCAGTGAGCTGTGATGACACCATTGCATTCTCCCCAGGGTGACAGACTCTATCTCCAAAAAAAAAAAAAAAAATCCTCAACGTTGATTTAATATTTGAAAATCAATCAGCAGGATTCATCACATGAACACAATCAAATGTTAGTCTAAATAAATTCACAAAAAGTATTTAACAAGATTGAGCACCGATTAATGTTAAAACTTACCCAATTAGGATTTTAAGATTTCTCAACCTGGTAAATTGAGGAAGACCCCACCCCGAAGGCTGTGCTGTGGGCCGCCTTCCCACTGAGAAGAGAATAAGCAAGGCTGTTGACTCTGCACACGTGTGGTCTAGATTAGGAGGTATCTCAGCCATTGTAACAAGTCAAGAAAAATAAACGCATACAGATGAGGAATGAGGAAGAATCACTCTGTCAGCTCACAGGCGATGACTCCATTAATAGGCAATATTAAGAAATCTGAAAATACCTGCCAGAACCGGCAAGTAAACTTAGCTGTGTGGTAGGAGATGAGCTTCACGGCAGCAGCCCAATCTCCAGTCTGTACGCCAGCAGTGGACCATTGTCAGTTAATTTTAAAAGTCAATTCCACTGATAATAACTTCATTAATTATAAATTAATTGAGACTAAATTTAATAAAAGATGTGCAAGAGCTCTATATTGAAAGTTCTGATGAAAAGCAAAAAGGAATAAAGGAAAGAAGTAAATTGAGATGTAGGTGGGAGGGAAGGCTTGCTCTTGCGCAGATTAATTCCCTCAAAATGGAGCTACACATTCAACTTAATCACCATCTAAATTCCAGCAGGCATCTATTTACACAGATTTGATGAGCTGAATCTAAAATATATATGACAATTTAAAGGACCAAGAATAGCCAAAACAATATCTCAAACAAAGAAAGAAACCAGAGGGCTTAGAATATCTGATTCCAAGTTAGTGTAGTATTGGCATAAGAGTAGACATGAAGATTAGTCGAGCAAAATATAGAACTAGAGCCGCCCGTACGTGGTCAGTCAGTGTTTGGCAAAGGCGCCAAGGTCACTTCATGGGAAACAATCTCGTTTTTTAGCAAATGGTTCTGAAACAACCGGGCATCCACCCTGTGAAATATAAATTCTGCTTCTTACCTTACACAAATTTTTATCTGAGACAGGTAATAGGCCTCAATCTAAAACTTGAAACTATAAAGCTTCTAGAAGAAAAAACTGTAGCAGAATACTTCATGACTTGAGGGTGGGCAATATTTTCTTAAGACGTAGAAACAGCAACCACAAAAGAAATAAAGAAGCATTCAGCCTCATCAATATTCAAATTTCTGTTTACGAAAAGACACAACGAATAAAATGAATGGATACGCCACAGAAGAGAAAAAAGGTATCAGAGAACATACAAGGGACACCTATAAGGTGGCTGGAATGTAACAGAAAAAGAAAAAAACAAAACAAACAACTCAATTAAAGACAAACTTGAACAAACACTTCCCAAACAAAGGAGCATGAATGACTGACAGCAGGTGAGCCAGTGCCCCAGGTCATTAGTGTTTATACTCTGTCAATACCATATGAATGTAAATTGAAACCACAGTGTGATGGAACTTTACATCGTCCAGAATGGCTAACCTTTAAAAAGACTAACAACGTGAAATGCTGGTAAGGATGAGGGGCAGCCAGAATCTCACACGTTGTGGACGAGATTGGGCATGGTACAATTTCTTAGGAAAACGGCCGGGCATCCCCTCGGAAGAGTTAAAAAGCACTAAGCATTCTACACCTGGGTTTGTTTCTGTGAGAAGTGCAAGCATATGCCCACACGATGATGTGTGTTTGTGAATGTTCATAGCGGTTCTTTCATAATGGTAAAAGACTGGGAATAGCCCAGGGGACCATCCGCAGGAAAGAGCTAAACACACTTTCGGGTATTCACACAATGGCTACGACCCAAACAAGTTTGTTTTAAATGGGCTGCTGCTAAAAGCACAGATGAATTTTAAAAATTAAAAGTAAGCTAGATGAAAGAAACCTTACACAAAAGAGTATGTATTGCCTCTTTCCATTTGTACATTCTAGAATAGACAGAAACCACAGTAAGGAAAGAAATACAACCGCCAAGAAATGGCTGCGGCGGGGGAGAGAAGGCCATTGATGACGATGCCTTTGCATCCTGCGGCTTACGCTCTTGTGCAAACTGGGCAAATGGTGCTCACAAGATGTGGGTATCTCTTTTTATTCCCTCTGGCATTGAAAAAATATTTTTATTTTATTTCTGAATATTTTTATTTATTTGGAATTAATACTAAATCATAATGCGATATCACCCCACTCTTGCTAGAATAGTTATTATACTTTAAAAAAAAATACCAAAAGATAACAAGTGAGGGTGAGGATATGGAGAAGCCGGAAAGCCTTGTAAACTGCAGGTGGGGATGTGAAGTGTCAGCTCGGAAACACGCTACAGCAGTTCTTCAAAGGAGTACAAGAGGAATTAACACACCACCCAACAACCCCCTTTCTGAGCCTATGCCCGAAAGAATGGAAATCAAAATCTCTAAAGATACATTTGCATCCTCACATTCAGGGCAGCGCTATTCACAATAACCAAGACACGGAAACAATGTAATGTTCATTGAAGAGAAATGGCAAAGAAAATGTGGTTTATTCAAACAATGGAAAATTATTCAGCCTCAGAAAGGGAGGAAATTCTGACACATGCAACAACATGGATAAAACTAGAGGGCGTTAAGCTGATGAAATAAGATCGTCAGAGGAGGGCCAGCTCTGCTTGACTCCACGTACGTGAGGGATCTCAAATAGTAGAACTTGGCCGGCACACGCCTGTGATCCCCACACTCTGGGAGGCCAAGGCAGGTGGATCACTTGAGCTCAGGAGTTCAAGGCCAGCCTGAACAAGAGTGAGCCCCCATCTCTACTTAAAATAGAAAAAGTAGCCGGGCATTGTGTCGGGCGCCATAGTCCCAGCTGCTTGGGAGACTGAGGCAGGATGTGAGTTGCTGTGAACTATGATGACCCACTGTGCTCTAGCCCTGTCTCAAAAAAAAATCCTGCTATGGAATTTTAGTGGTTCTGTAATACTCATGGAAAATAAAAAAGCCAGCTATGTGTTAGTCTGGATTCTCCAGGGAAACTGAAGAAGCAGTACACACACACACACAACCCGCACACACATCTACACACACACAACAAAAAGGTGGGGACCCAGGAGAGCCAATGGCATGAGCTCTGGTCCAAGTCGTGTTTGAAGGAGACCAACACCACCGCTCAGAGACAGAGAGAAAAGGCTCTTTCCTACTCAGCCTTCTGTTCCATGAGACCTTCATCAGACTGGAGGACGCCCACACACGCTGGGGGCACCCATCTGCTTTAATCAGTCCACCAGTTCAATCGTTCATTTGATCCAAACACGCCCTGCCAGACACACCAGAACTCGTGTGCCCAGGCAAGTTGCAGTGAGCCATGGCAGGCTCCCGAGCCTAACCCTCTTAGGCCCCGCTGCTCCTGGCAGGGACCTGGTGCTGTCTGGGCTATACCTGTCCCACCTGTGTCCTGCCCTGCTCATCACAGACGCTGTCCTCAGTCAGCACCTGGGAAGTCCCCCTCCATTGAGGTCCAGCTCAGAAGCTCATGCCTTCTTTACATCTCCACCCCTGACATCTGTCTCTGGAGAGCTGGACCAGTACATCCTTCTGCTTCCATCGCTCTGTGAGTGTTGAGAGCTCTCTTCCATCAGATACTGGAATGGCCAACTCCCTGAGGCCCCCACGCCCCATTCTTCTCTCCTCCAGCCCCCTGAGGCCCCCACGCCCCATTCTTCTCCTCTCCAGCCCAGTTAGACCCCCACGCCCCATTCTTCTCCTCTCTAGCCCTGTTAGACCCCCACACCCCAATCTTCTCTTCTTCTTTTCTCTGCTTTTTTCCACAAAACATCTGGATTAATCTAGTTCTCCCAGAAGCAGGCACAGGACAGGGGGTGACCATACAGGATTTCATTAGGGAAAATGTCTGTGAAAGAAACCAGGAGGGAACCTAAAAAAGACCAGGACTGCCCAGGGCTGGACCCCCACCCCCACCCCCGCAGCTGTGAACCCAGTGATGGAGCAGGGAGGAGGTCGGCTGAAAGCCACGTCAAGTCATCTGGGCAAAGCTGCTGGGGAGTCTTTAGGCCAAAGTCAGCCAAGGAGGGAGCCCAGCAGCTCTCAGCAATAGACAAGGTCCTTGGCCTGGGTGAAAACACAAGCTGGCTTTTAAAGTGTCCTGGTCAACCATGATCCCTGGCAGGGGGCCAAGGGAGAACTCTCTGGTGGCCACAGGACTGGACAGCCGAATCTGTTTGTGCTTCTGGTCACCACGTCCTTCCTAGAAAGTGAGCGATGTGAGATGCCTTCATCCCCTCCAAGCCTAGCACCACAATAACGCCTGGCAGGGAGTCGGAGCTCCGTTAAATGTCCTGCCTGAACAAATAGATTCATGAATGGATGAGTGAGTGAGTGAGCTGCCGTTTGTTCCCTTTGGGCCCACAGTGCTGTTCACACTCCCTCCACACAGGGAGCTGGAGGAGAGAAGAACGGGGCGTGGGGGCCTCCCTTTCCACACAGAGCTCTGCTGTATTTTCCTTTCTCTGCCAACTTGGGTGTGGGTACTAAGAACTGGGCCGTATATGTGTGTCTCCATCACGGTGCCAAGGGCCTCTCAGGGACTAAAGTCTGCTTGATAAATCTCTGCAGGTCCTCGTTTGATTTTTAGGATACCCGTGTAAACAAGGGCAGGACTGGGAGGCCCATGTCACACAGGAAGTGGAAGGAATTCTGCATGTCGACTACCTTCTAACGCCGTCTCTTACACAGCCTCTCTCATGCAACCCGGGAGATCTTCATCTCCCTCCATCCCTCACCCCCCTCAGTGGACTGACAAAGCAGAGATGATGGCCAGAGCCTCTGCCCCCTCGCCATGCCATGGGCAACCTGCACACAGCTCCAGCTCCTCGGCCCAGGGTCCAGCACCGCCCGAGCAGGGTCTCCGCAGAGCTGGAGGCTGGAAAGCTCCAGGGGCCTGGCAGCACCCGCCTGTGCTCCCCTCCTCTCTGCTGCTCAGTTACCTCGAACTTGGGAATGGCAAAGGTATGAGAGGGAACAGGTTAATCTTGGGACAGTGCCTTGGAACTCTGAAATAAGAGCTGCCCAGGAAGCCTGGCCATGATCACTCATTGTTATTAATAATAAAGTCACAGGACATGGAGCCGAGGCCCACTGCTTTGCAGATTGATGGATCACCACGGCCCTTTTCTACTTGTTATGCGATTACTTTTAAAGCTTAATCTTCCTGTAACCATTTTTCAATAATCAGGGAAATTAAATTAAATGCAACTCCTCACTATTAAATACTGCGTCTTGCTTACCCGGCTCTAAGGAGACAGTCGGCGGCAGGGCAACGCGTGGCAAGCTGCCTCTTTGGTGTCCAGCCTCCAACTCTTCACGTGGCCACCACGTCGGCATTTCTCCTCCCAATGCACAATTCTGGATCAAACCGGACAAAGCTTATAATTTGATCACAGCACCACTAAGCTTTCACCTCTCATTGGAATCCTTCCTTTACATGAATCCTGATGAAGTCTGAAATGGGGCTCGGCGCCTGTGGCTCAATCGGCTAAGGCGCCAGCCACGTACACCTAAGGTGGCGGGTTCGAATCCCCAGCCCGGGCCCGCCAAACAACAATGATGGCTGCAACCAAAAAATGGCCGGGCATTGTGGCAGGCGCCTGTGGTCCC
>CAUYQV010154234.1:0-24685 GCA_963574575.1 Galagoides demidoff | reverse complement strand
CACAGGTTGAGAACCACTGGTCTAGAAAGAAACAGAATCATGAAGGTAGGCTGTGTAACCCAGGAGCCATGAAACCTGCTTTTGATGTAATTATGGATTTTATTTTTTAAATTTCAGGTTAATATGAGGGTACAAATGATTGGCTTTCATTGCTTGTGTTTCTAAGGTGGAGTTCCAGTTGTGGTTCGGCCCTTCACCTAGAGGGGTGAGCTTACAATGTACCCTTACAGTGTGCACATTAGGTGAGGGCTTATCAGGCCTCCCTTCTCCCGTTCCCACTTCCCCTCCTCGCTACTTGGATATATTGTGTTTTTCTCTGCTCTGGGCGTGTAGTTGCTTTCCTGTCGGTCTCATATGAGTTTGGGCGCACTAAATACTTGCTGTTCCATTCTGGCGACTGGTCCCCACTAACTTGACGGCCACCTTCCTGCCTGCTTGAATCCCTTTGAATGGGGCACACAGGCCTCAAAATGCTGTGCTTTTCGTTCTTGGGAAGCGCTTCACAGGGAAATGCACCTAGTACCTGAAGATGAAACGTATGCAAAAGTCAGAAATCTGCTGAAAGACTCACAGAATTTCCCAGTGGGCTTCCGGTGAACCAGGGCTGACATTACAGGTGACAGGGGGTGATTCTGTCACTTGGTTGTAGTTAGGGATGTTGACCTATACTCTTGAAACTCCATTTTCTCCACTTTTCTGAAATAAAAGAGAAATCAAGAAAATGTAAAAAAGAAAGAAAGAAAGAAAGAAACTCCATGAGGGATTAAAAATGAAATAGGAACAACAGTTTATTATTTTACAAAAAAGAGAAATTACAAAAGGGACTAGATACTGATCCCTCTTGCCAGTAGACGCTGTCCTACATGACAACATCCAATTTGTGTTCATTTTATAAAATAATAAGGAAAAGGCAATCAAATATGTAATTGGTTTCAGCAAAGGGCGGAGAAACAAGATCGACTGGGACGAGCCAAAGCTATCGGGTGGCGGGCATCGCCACCTTGTGGAAGGTCCCGGGGTCCCTGGGTCTGCCAGGGGCGGTTCTTTGAGGGCCTGTGTGCCTGTGTGGTATGTTTTCACATGCTTGGTAACACATATGGGGACATCAAAGATTGCTTCCAATTTTTGTATTATCTCAGTTGTATTTTGGGGTTTTTTTTTAGATTTCCTGTTGTGCACACCCAGGTCAAATCTTGTCTCCCAGAACCTACTGCAGAGCCCTGAGCAATTAACGTAGGTAATGTGATTACAGCTCAGAGGGGAACCTAATTAACAAATGTTTGGGGGGACAATCTCGACTAGTACAGAGCACGTGGCTTTCAACTTTTATACAAGGGGGCACTAGGACAGCCGTCGCGTGATGCTGCTGGGGTCCCACCACACTCTGCCCCTTCGTTCATTGGGATTCCCGTGAACCAGGGGCCAACCTTAACAGGTGACAGGGTGTAAGGCCTCTGGGTTAGTCTGTGGGGGTCTGCTCGGCCATCGCCCACCCCAGTCCCCCACCCCAGGGCCTATCAGACACCTGCTTCTCTCTGGGGCACTTTTACAGTTTTTGTTCCCTGGCTTTGTTTTGGATGGTTGAATTAACCAATCACCCCCATTGTGATTTCTCAAAGGAGGCTCCACACTCAGGAAGCCAGTTTTTCTTTCAGACCTTGAGTGGCGAGTCTGAAACGGACTGAATCTCTTTGCCATTTTTGGCCTTTGATTCTCCTGCCCCCAAGAAGAGGGGAGCCCAGCTCTGACCTGCCCCGGGTGTCCCTGCCTGCTGTGTCCTCTGCAGCTCCTGCTCCCCCACCTTCCAGGCGTGCTGGGGGCCGGGGTGTCACCCTGAGCGCACGGTGAAGGGGCCTGCGAGCCGGTCAGCCCCGCACCTGCCGGGCCGCGCCGCCGCTCACCTCTCCGGGCTGCGTTTAAGGGTCTCCCTGGCGCCGCGGGACCCGGCACCCGCTCAGCGCGCTCAGGTATTCCTGGCCTGAGAACGTCGCTGTTCCTGAATAAATGAGGAAGAGGATGCATGAAGAATATTTTGACATTGTAGGGGAGTGTTTGGAAAAATTAGGAGAGTTTTAAATTCCACTCCAGTTTTTCACTTCCTTCCACCAGTGTCTGAGCACTTGTCCCCACTGTATATTTTCCATAAATGTGTCCTGTAGAGTAGAACTTTCTCCGACGGCTTCTCCTGGACTGCTCGGCTCCTCTGGCTGGTATCTCCCCACTTCCCACCTCAGACCCTGTCTGTGCCCAGAAATATGAAACGCCATTTCCTGCCCAGGGAGCCGCCCTCTCCCCGGCTTCGGATTCTTCTCTCTCACGTCTGAATGGCCTCCCGCTCCCTCCCTCTCCCTGGCAGGAGGGTAATTTTTACCAAGTCTTTACATTTCCTTCCAGCGGCATGAAAAGGTGTCTCCAAACCTCATGTCCAGGGAGGGTGCCCTGAATGTGCTGTCACTGCCCGAGCTTCTCGGGTGCCCCGTCTGTCATCACCTTACAGCGTCACTGGAACCCTGCTTCCCTCCCTGGAGCTGGACGTGGGTGCCCCTGGACATGGGTGCCCCGTCTCGCTATTTGTCTAAGAAAGGCAAATACCACTCTTCAGTGGAACTTTTTAAAAAATTACTTATTCCCCCCATGCTCATGGTATTTGGAAATAAACCTTTCTCTTATTATTCTACCATAAAAATTATTTATTTTTTCACATTATGTCTGTTTTTTAAATTTCAGATTAATATAAGGGTACAAATGATTAGGTTACATTGGTTGAGTTTGTTAGGTAAAGTCCAAGTTGTAGTTGAGCCCTTCACCCTGGAGGTGTCCCATATACCCCTATATTGCACCTGTTAGGGGAGAACTTACCTCCCCCCTCCTTCCTTCCTCCTCCCTCTCCTCCCCTTTTGAATGTACTTGTGTTTTTCTGTCATGTGGGTGTGTAGTTGTTCATCTCTTGGTTTCATATTAGTACTAAGTGAGTACATTGGATACTTGCTTTTTCATTCTTGTGATATCTAGGAGAATGTTCTCCAAATCTATCCAGGTAAATACAAAAGGTGTAAAGTCTCCACCTTTCATATGGCTGAATAGTATTCCATGGTGTACATATACCATGATTTTTTTATCCCCCTCATGAGGTGATGGACACTTGGTTGTTTCCATGTCTTGCCAATTGTGAATTGAGCTGTGATAAACAATCTAGTGCAAATGTCTTTATAGTAAAATGATTTTTTTCTTCTGGGCAGATACTTAGTAATGGGATTGTGGGATCAAATGGAGGTCTAATTTGAGTTCTTTGAGACTTCTCCATACTTCTTTCCAAAAAGGCTGTATTAGTTTGCAATCCCACCAGCAGAGTGGAACATTTAAAAAAAAGAATAACTGTTCTCTTCATCACAGACCAAGTTCCGCTGAGTGTTTTGCAGCATACGCAGGAGTGACCAGGTCAGCAGAAACCCTGAGAGTGAGTGTGGTGAGCTCAGTGATGTTTACAGTGAATGAATCATTTCTTCTGTTACTAAATTTTCAACATATATTAATATTTCTCCCAATAATTTATGGGGGTCAGACATCTAAATTCAAACTTAGAAAATAATTATGAAACAGTAAAAAGTAAATATCTTTGCAAAAATTTTCATAACTTTTTGACTTGTTTTGATTTTTGGCTTATGGAACTGAATTAGTGAAGTGAGAGTCCTAACTATAATACAACTATAAATAGAAAATCTGCTTCACTCAAAAATTTCTACGTAGCACATGGCAATAGGCTCCTATTAGGTAAAGGCCTGAAGAGTGAGGAAAAGTTACATAGTACGTTTCATCTGCATTTGTAATGTTTCCTGTTTTAAGTATCATAATGGATGTACAGCAGTGGTTCTCAACCTGTGGGTTGTGACCCCTTTGTAACAATGAAAATACATCCTGCGTATCAGGTATTTACATTACGATTCATAACAGTAGCAAAATTACAGTTATGAAGTAACTACGAAAATAATTTTATGGGTGGGGGTCACCACAACATGAGGAACTGTATTAAAGGGTCATGGCATTAGGAAGGTTGAGAACCACTGATGTACAGGTATTTAATATACTAGTCTTTATTTCTGTTTTAGAGATTAGGTCTCACTCTGTTGCCCAGGCTGGAGTATTGCCACCACAGCTCATTGCAGCCTGAAATTTCTGGGCTCAAGCGATCGTCCCACCTCAGTCTCTCAAGTAGCTGGGGCTACAAGGGTAGACCATCACACCTGGCTAATTTTTTAATTTGGGAGGGAAGATATGAGCTCTCCCTATGTTGGTCAGGCTGACCTTGGACTCCTGCCCTCAGGTGATCCTCCTACCTTGGCCTCTCAAGTACTGAGATCATAGTACTTAGTGGCTGTGAACCACTGGAGCTTAGTCTTTAAATGAAATTTTGAAAAGCCTGTTTCTTCCTACCCCTAAATGAATAAATTTAAGGCAGTGCAAGATAACAGCCTCCCCAGGAAGCAGGTGTATTAGTCCTCTCTAGGGACTGATTACCCTGGTCAATACCTTAATTGCTGTATTGTGAGTGTCTGTTTCTCCCAGTTGACTGTGAACTCTCAAGGGCAGGACTGTTTATTCTCCACTGTTGTATCTCTAGCCTGAAGCCTAGAGCTAACATAGAATTTGTGCTCAATAAATTATTCTTATTTTTTTGAGACAGAGTCTTACTCTGTTGCCCCAGGCTAGAGTACCATGGTGTCATGGCTCACAGCAACTTCAAAGTACTGAGCTCAAGGGATCCTCCTCCCTCAGCCTCCTGAGTAGCTGAGACTACAGGTGCCTGACACAACACCTGGCTAGTGTTTCTATTTTTACTCTGTCTCACTCTTGCTAAAGCTGTTCTCAAACTCCTGAGCTCAGCCTCCCAGAGTGCTAGGATTACAGGCATGAGCCACCACCTGGGTAATGCTCAATAAATACTTGTTGAGTGGGTGGGTGGATGGATGAATATAGAGCAGCTCATGTTTTCCAAGCAGCCAGCTAAGGAGCACAGAATTTGGCTCACAGGTTTCTGCCATTGACTTCTCCTCTCATCCCCTTCCCTCTTAAAAAAATAGTTCGTGGGGAGTTTAAGAAATGTGTCCCATATGCTTGAATGGCAAAGCCCCACCTGTAGCTCTCCAGAGAGGTCTACAGTCTCAGGTCACTCTGCTGAGCCATGCTAGACACTTCCACAGAAATATTCTGATTTGATTTTCACAACACTCCATTCCCTCTCTGGGGAGATGAGGAAAGACATTCCTGGGCTGATGATGGACCCTGACCCCATTATAAGCAGGTAGAGGCAGAGCCTCGGCTCACAGTCAGGTCTGCCCAACCCCAATGCCAGCCCCAGTCTCTCTTCCATGGGCCCCACGCCAGCACACAATGCCGTGAGCCACAGAATGTGGTGATCTGAAAGCACCCTTAGAGGTTGTCCATGCAATCCACTTTTTAAAAATTAAATAATTTAAAAAAAAAAGAAAGAAAAGAATGTTGGAACGTTTGCCTTGCCAAATAGAGTTTTGCAAATCATGATTTTGCCAAGAGAAACAAAGAACATTCAATTATCCTTTAAGTCTGTTATTGATTAAGCAGCTCTGAAAATTAGCCAGGAATCTCTTCAGATGTGTTGGAGGAGCGGAGCATACCTCACCATTTTCCATGGCTGGGACGTGAATTCAGGCTGGGTTTCCTGTACCACAAGGGTTGTCTTTGTTCATATCCAAGTGCAGCTCACGGGCTGGACTCCACACTACTGCTGCTGCCAGCTCAACCTACTTACTTCTTAATTCCCATTTATTGCACCCATGGCTATTTGCCAGGCCAGGGCTAGGCATTTAATGTAAATCATCTCGGTTAATCCTGTGACCTTATGAAGAAGGTAATTATCTCTATTGTTTCATTAGGATACAAGTAACTTGTTCTAATTGGTAGACCTGGATTGGGATCCAGATGAGTGTGAATTCAAAACCAGTGTTTTCACCATTTTATGAGCCTTTCACAAAAGCAATGTACTGGTCAGAGTATTATGGTGAAGAAGCATCAGTCAGGATGTTATGGAGAGGGCGCATCAGTCGGGGTGTGACGGAGAGAGTGCATCAGTCGGGGTGTTATGGAGAGGGTGCGTCAGTTGGGGTGTGATGGAGAGGGTGCGTCAGTCGGGGTGTTACGGAGAGGGTGCATCAGTCGGGGTGTGACGGAGAGGGTGCGTCAGTCGGGGTGTTACAGAGAGGGTGCATCAGTCAGGGTGTGATGGAGAGGGTACATCAGTCAGAAGAAAACAGGGAAGAAGCTTCATGGCACTGGCTTTGGCAAGGATTTCTTGTATGTGACACTGAAAGCATCAGAAGCAAAAATGGACAAATGGGCTGCAGTAAATGTAAGAACTTACGTGTAGCAAAGGAAACATTCAATTGAATGAAATGGGAGAAAATATTTACACTACCTGGTATGAGGTTAATATCCAGAATATATTTTAAAACTCCAAAAATATGAGCAAAAGACATGAAGAGATATTTCACCAAAGAAGATATACAAATGGCTGAAAAGCACCTAGAAGCTATTCCACATCACTCGCCATAAGGAAAATGTAAATCAAAACCGCGGTGAGATATAGTTTCACTCTATATCACTCTACAGGGATGGCTACTATAAACACACACACACTGTAACAAATGTCGATGAGGATGTGGAGAAATCAGGACACTTATGCACTGTTGGTGGAAATGTAAAATGGTATGGTCAGGATGGGAAACAGTATGAAGTATCCTCAACAAATTAAAAATAGAATTGTCATATGACCCAACGATCCTGCTTCTGGTATATATCCCAATGAATTGAAAATAGGATCTTGAAAAGATATTTGCACACTATGCTCACTGCAACATTATTCACAAGTCAAGAGATGGAACCAAATGTTAATTGATGGATGAATGTATAAAGAAAATGTGGGCTTGGCGTCTGTAACCCAGTGGTTATGGGGCCAGCCACATAACACCAAAGGTGGCAAGTTTGAACCCGGCCCAGGCCAGCTAAACAACAATGTCAACTGCAACAAAAGATAGCCAGGCATTGTGGTGGGCGCCTGTAGTCCCAGCTACTTGGAGAAGTAGCGTAAGCTGAGGCAAGAGAATTGCGTAAGCCCAAGAGTTTGAGGTTGCTGTGAGCTGTGATGCCACTGCACTCTACTGAGGGCAACATAGTATGACTCTGTCTCAAAAAAAAAAAAAAAAGGAAAGAAGGAAAGAAAGAAAAAGAAAATGTGGTATATACATAGAACCAACTACTCCTTCCTTTTTTTTTTTTTTTGAGATAGAGTCTATTTTTTTGTTGCAGTCATTGTTGCAGTCATCATTGTTGTTTTAGCTGGCCCCAGCTGGGTTTGAACCCACCAGCCTTGGTGTATGTGGCTGGCCCCTATGAGGGGGCGCTGAGCTATGGGTACCACCATATAACGGACTATTATTCAATGCTGTGTGCTACACTGATGAACCTTGAAGTCGTAATATTAAGTGAAATAAGCCAATCCACAAAAAGACAAATACAATAATTCCACTTATATTAATTTACTAACATAGTCAAACTGTTAAAAACAGAAAGAATGGTGGGGGCCAGGAGCAGAGGAGAGAGGGAAAAGGTGAGATACTGTCCAGTGGGTACAGAGTTTTAGTTTTGCGAGATTTGAAGACCTTCTAGAGCTCTACTGTCCAACAGTGTGTGTGGAGATGCCGCTACTACACCATACTTGGTCAAGATGGTAAATCTCCTGTTTTATACCAAGATAATTTAATGTAGGAAGGACATGATCTCAGAATAAAGGTCAGTCTTTTCTAATGAAGAACAATTTGCAGCCCACTTTCAACATAATATTAAACTATTTGCTTTGTATCTCAATGAAAACTGTTAAAAGCCCCAGTGTCTTGAAATCTCCTACCTCAGCAAAGGGAACCTAGGGGCCCCAAGTCCCCTGCCCTGCTCATTTGGACAATGATGGCCACACTCAAGGGTTTGAAGACCAAACCCCCAGTAAGTGATAAGGGGAATGTGTGGCCACCTGGTTCTCTAGATATACACACTTCAGGGGAACCTTTGTGGAGTGGGGGTTAAGGATTTAGAATCCTGGGTCCTGGAAGGACAATGTCTTCACACACTTATATTTCACACACTACTGCAATAAGTTGCAAGTGGATTAAAAATTTGAATCTGGGGAAGGAGAGAGGGATGAACAGATGAAGCACAGGAGATTTTTAGGGCAAAGCAATTATTCTGTATGACACTATAATGGTGGGTACATGTCATGATACAGTAGTCAAAACTTAGCATGTATAACCCCAAAAGTCAGCCCTAAACTATTGATTTAGTTAATTATAATGTGTCAGTACTGGGTCGTCAGTCATAACAAATGTACACACTAACACAAAATGTCAACACGAGACAAAGCTACGCGCCTGGGTGGAGGTGGGAAAGGGGTGTATGGGAACTCCCTGTACTTTCTGCTCAAATTTTCTGCAAACCTAAAACTGCCCTAAAAGATAAATTACTTTTTTAATGAAATTTAAAAAAGAAGAAAAGGTATGTGCAAAAAAAATAAGAACATCAAAGAACCAGAAGAAAATATAGATGAAAAGCATAATTTAAGAATAATGAACTTTATGAAACATTAAAAAACTATGAAGCAAGAAAAAGACTAATACACCACTAGAAAAATGAGCAAAACATATGAATAGACTATTTTTTACAAGAGGAACAATAAATGGCCAGTAACCATATGAAAGAAGTGCTCAGTCACTTTAATAAAACTTAAAATTATGAAATTCCATTTTTTAAACTACATGAACAGGCAAATATTAAAAAAAAGAGATAATAGTAAGAGTGAGAGACCAAACAGGTTCATTCATAGATCACTAGCAAGGACTATAAACTGAGATGACCCTTGGAAAGAAAAAATTATCCAAAACTTTGAAAGTAAAAATATGATTGTATTATGTAGCCTTTGTTTTTAGGGATAGCCCTGACAAGCCCACCCAAGGTGAATTGAACTTTGATTTGTTAGTTATTTACAACTATAAATTTAGACGTTAAGGTCTAGAAAATTGGTAAGATGCTGATAACACGTGCCCCCCCTTTCGGACCTTAGTCAAGGCAACAGCGAAAACAGAGCCTCTTCCAGCGGTCTCATGGAAATCACATTGACCATGGTAACTGCGGCACACTTAAATTCAAAAGCCAACGTCATACTAAATTTTTCAAACTCCTAGAAAATTCTCCGTACAGATTTTTCTTACAGTGTGCCTGCCAACTTCATTTAGGTGGGCACAATCAAGACTTCTATTTTACAAACCGGGAAACTAAGGCAGACTACGCCATCAGAAGTCCTGTTTATAGCTCTTGAAGGTACATGAGATCCACTCGCAGCTCTTTAAAAAATACTTTTCGGGGGGAGGGGGTTCAACGAAAGAAATTTTGTTCAATTAGTCCGGAGTAAAGTCTTGTGTCAGTATTTTTAATCTACTGAAGAGAAATGTTATCTCAACCAGTGGTTTCCAAACGTTTTGCGTTCAGATCATTGCACAGGCCCTCTTTACCCTGACGGGGCTCCTAAAATCCTTCGGCCGGTGTGTGTGTGTGTGCATGGATATGAGCACGTATGTGTATATGTGAGCATGCTTGTGCCTGTGTAAGCGTGTTTGTGTGTGCATGGATATGAGCACGTATATGTATATGTGAGCATGCTTGTGCCTGTGTGAGCGTGTTTGTGTGTGCATGGATATGAACATGAATATGTGAGCATGCATGTGTCGGTGTGAGCCTGTACGTGTGTGTCTTTTAGAGAGGCGTGGCCGCCCCACAAGCCACTCTCAGGTTTAAGCGACGCCCTTGTTCTCCCCTTGCGCACACACAGACCACTTCATCCTTGCAGAAAGCAGCCTTTCCAGGAAAGAGAACTTAAGTTGGCCTCGGGAACACAGACGGAGGAAGCACGGGATTTACAATACTGATCTGCTTCCTCCAGGTGATTTCCAGTTTTTAATTCAACTCTGATTTAGTCAAATCCCATCCACCTCATAAATTTATCGGAATACTTCCTGGACGCCACAGCTGATGGCAGTAAAACTTTCACACACACACGCGCGCGCGCGCGTCCTTCTTTCCTGGAGCCCACGCGGTTGCAGAGCCGGCGGGCTGGGGATCCCGGCGCAGCTGGAAGAGGGGCTCGGGGACCGGGCTCGGGGGGCGCCGCACTCGGCCGCGTCCTAGCTGCAGGCGGCCCGGCACCGCCAAGTGCGGGAAACCGGCCGAGCCCGGGAAATCTCCAAAGTGGCCGCAGCCGGCGACAGCGAATGCCTGGGGGCAAGGACACGCTTCCAACCCGAGGCGGCGGGCAAGGGCGTTCCTGAGCAGAGCCTGTAACCCGTGGCTTTCCGCCGCGCGCGGCGGCAGCCCACGTGCGAGAGCCCCGCCCAGGGGGCGGTCTGGGGGTGGGGCCTGCGCGCTCCGCCAACGGGGCTGGACTATAAGGCTGGGCCCCGCCTCCGGGGCTGGAGTATAGGGCTGGAGTATAAGGCAGGGCCCCGCCGGGTGGCAGCAGGTGGATGGGGTGTGTGCCTGGGCTCTGGCGAGACTGAGGGCTCTGTCGCAGGTGCAGGTTGGCGGGAGGAGGAGCGGGCGGGGTAGCTGGAGGGCACCCGGGATGCACGCGCCTTGCTGACTCCCGAAGGTGTCTCTCCCAGCTCCCTCATCCTTAGGGAGCAGGAAGCACTAGTGTCAGGACCCCGGGACTGGGAAAGCAGGCACCTTCTCTCATTTGTTCTCTGCTTTATTTTTATTTTTATTCGTCTTTAGAACGTAGACTTCCCATGCCTCTGGCTTGGGCTGCTGCTGCCTTTGGTAGCAGCGCTGGGTTTCAACTACCACCCTCAGGAGGTGATGGAAGCATTTTTTGAAGACCGTTGTCCAAAACTACAGTTCTCTCACTCTCTTACATAGCATTGGGAAGCTTGTGAAAGGCAGAGTCCTTTTCACACTTTCTGAGCCCTACTTTTCATTCATTAAATATTCCACAGCTTCTCATCCCCTCCCTTTAAGCTGCTCTGAGGGTCACCAAACAGGTTAACCAGCAGTTCCGGTGTGTTGGTTGTTTTCTGCTTTTGTTTTGTGGGAGGAAAGGAGGGAAGAACTCAATTGTCTTGCGCTTCTCCGTTGTAATTCGGTGTCATTTCCTCTTTACATTATTGGACTTCTGTCTTTTTGCTGGCAGACATTGGTTATTTGGAAAATGGATTGTAGTTCTTTTCGAGATAAATTCTCAGAGAAGGCAGCTGTTGTGCCCAGGAGTTCCACAAAGACCACACTGTCAAACAAGGCGAATTCATGGCAGAATTTGAGCCCTTTATTGTGCCCTCAGTGTCCCAACATGGGGTTTCTGAGAGCAGCCCCGGGTGCTTAAGGGTTGGGTTTTTAAGGCCTGGAAACACGTTGGAAAGAGTTAACGCTTTTGCCCCAGTGAAAAACACCTGGGAAATCACACGCACCTATGATGGAGGGCTTGTTAAGAGGTTCCACACTGTTAGACAACTCTCATTTTTCATAGATCTTTGTGATTTGTTTCCCCTCAGCAGAGACCCACCTAGCTGGAATGGGTCTAGCTACCCCACAGTGAAGGGGAAGGAGTGGAGTTCTGCACCTCGAGAAAGTATTAAGCTTTCCTGTAAGCAGAGTTGCAGCATTCAGAATCTGGCGCACACCAGGCATATAATATGTTCCCATGAATATTTTGTTAGCCAAATTGTACCGTGTGAGTCTTTTCCTGTCATCAAATCTAGTAGGATACACATTAAAGCCAGATACTAATCATTAAGGTAACTACACTGCAGACATTGTTAGGCATTTCATTACTATTGTTATTATTATTATTTTTGAGACAGAGCCTCAAGCTGTCGCCCTGGGTAGAGTGCCATGGCATCACAGCTCACAGCAACCTCCAATTCCTGGGCTCAAGCGAGTCTCCTGCCTTTGCCTCCCAAGTAGCTGGGACTACAGGTGCCCGCCACAACGCCTGGCTATTTTTTGGTTGTAGCTGTCATTGTTGTTTGGTGGGCCAGGGCTGGATTCAAACCCACCAGCTCAGGTGTATGTGGCTGGCACCTTAACCACTTGAGCCACAGGTGCCGAGCCTACTATTGTTATTTTTAAAACAAAGAGATACACCATGGTTCACCTGCCCAAAGTCACACAGCTGCTAAGTGGTGGATGAAGGATTCAGATTCAGGACCTGGCTGAAGCCTGGAACATGCTCCTTCTCCTCTTTGTCCTGGTGTCTTTAATAAGAACACCTATTTAATGTGGGTGGTAGGTGGCAATCACACAATGCAAGAGCTAAAATGGATCATAGCTGATAAACCAGTAGTCCTCAATCCTGGCTGAACACCAGAACCTTCTGAAGACTTTAAAAATACTCAGATGACCAGTCCTTATCCCAGATCTGTTAAGTCACTATTTTAAGAGGCAGGCCCAGGCAATTGTATTTTTTTTCCTAAGGCTTTTAAATATGAGATGTTATAATATTTTCAAGTTTGGGAACCACTAGTCTGATCTAAGCCCTTCTCATATGACACATTGGGTAACTGAGTCCTGGGGAGGGAAGTTATCACAGCCGACAACTAAGCACATTGCAACCAGAGCTCAAATGAAAATTTCTAACTCCTGGCTTAGTGCCTGTAGTTCAGTGGTTAGAGAACCAGCCACATCCACTGGGCCTGGCAGGTTTGAACCCAGCTGGGCCAGCTAAACAGCAATGACAACTGCAAAAGAAAAAAGAAAAAAAAAACAGCCAGGCATTGTGGCGGGCACCTATAGGGGAGAGAGGAGAGCAGAAGAGGGGAGGGAAGGGGAGGAGAGGGGAGGGGAGGGGAGGAGAGGAGGAGAGGAAAAGAAAAGAAAGAAAAGGAAAAAAAAAAGAATAGAAAAGAAAAGAAAAAAGAAAATTTCTAACTCCTATGTTGCCTTCTGGAGTCTACTCAAGTTGACTTTTTAAAAAAAATTTATTGTTGGGGATTCATTGAGGGGACAAGAAACCAGATTTCACCAATTGCATTTGTTAGGTAAAGTCCCTCTTACAATCGTGTGTGCCCCCAAAAGGTGTGGCCCACACCAAGACCCCATCCCCCTCCCTCCTTCTTCCTCTCTCTGCTCACCCCTCCCCTTGTCATTAGTTGTCCTTATATCAAAATTGAGTACATAGGATTCTTGCTTCTCCATTCTTGTGATGCTTTACTAAGAATAATGTGTTCCACTTCCATCCATGTTAATACAAAGGCTGTAAAGTCTCCATTTTTTTTTTTAAATCTACCCAGAAGGGAAAAAATCCTTTTATCGTAAGGACACTTGCACTAGACCATTGCAGCTCAATTAACAATCAGCAGAATGTGGAAACAGCCTAAATGCTCACCAACCCAGGAATGGATTAACAAGCTGTGGTATATGTATACCATGGAATACTACTCAAGTCCACTCTTTTCCCCACTATTTGTTGTTCCTGGCCAAGGAGGACATGGCTCACGTAACAGTCTGTGAGCGCCCCCTGGTGGGGATAAAATGGTAACCAGTCATTTGTTATCTTGGGCTGCACTGCAGTAATAAGGGTGGGCAGCTCCACAGACGTTTGTATCGCCTCATCAAAATGCAGCATGTAGATGCAAGCTGTTTGCTTAGGTAGCACACATCACCCTTGTACTTTAATGGAAGACATCATCAACACAAAAACAAAACCCCCACCCTGAACTGGTGCCCTGCCCTTGCCTCTGAAGACTCACTACACAAAGGCAACTTCAAATCTCATAAAACACTCCTTCACTTTAGAACTCTTGAGAGTAATTTTTCTAAATCTGAGAGTCCCTTTCATTAAGGCAGTGGAGTGTTGTGGTTCATCGCATGGGTTTGCCAATCAAACCAATTCCAGGACAAATTCTAGATCCCCAAATAATCCCATAAATTTTGGTCAATCACATGGCATCTTTAATCTTCAGTTTTATCATCTGTACAAGGGTCATTAAAGACAAATTCATATAGCTGTTACGGAGATTAAGTGTGAAGAGAATCTGGAGCTCTCATCGTTCATCCCATCGTCAAGTATCTTTTGCATGTAGCAATGGTCTCATTCCAGGGGCATTCTAATGTGGAAAGGGAGAGAAGACAAAGAGAAGCCAGAAAAGCAGACTGGACATGAGTAACCGATGCAGCAGGAGAGAAACCAAGAGTGTGGGACACCGCAGGCCAAGTAAAGGGGGACTGGGAGGGGAAATGACAGATCGAATCAGGTGACCAGCGCTGAGTGCTATCAGATTTAGCAAAGCGGAGGTCGCTGGTGGCCTTGACTAAGGTAACCTTGATGGAGTGATTGTGGTGAAATTCTAACTGGAGGAAAGAAGAACTGGATACCTCAAGTGTAGATTCTTGACATGGTTTTCTCCAAAGAGGAGCAAAGAAATGGGATGGTAGCTGGAGTGGGAAAATGGTTTCCTTTTTAGCATGGGAGAAACAGCAGCTTATTTAACTAGACAGTGGGAATAATCCAGCAATGAGGGAAAAACGGATGATGCAGAAAGGAGAGGGGAGAATTACTAGAGCAGCATCCTTCATAGGTCAGAGGGAACGTGACTTAGTACAGATGTGGTGTATTTGTAGTGACAAGTGGAGGGGTGGGTAGGGTCTACGGGCATATTGCTCTTAGGTTAAGGAAGACCTAGTGGAGCCTGGGAAAGTTCTCTTTTGAAAGCTTCTGTTTTCTTGAGAGCACAAATCGAGATCATCACTAAGAGTGATTGCTATTAAGTGACATACAGTCTCATCAGGAGACCAACTGATTAAATTCAGATTCAGAACCCAACTCAAAGACTGAAGGAGATACGGTATCTAATGGTTAAGAGTTTTTGGCAAAAATGCTTAAATAATGAAGTTCATGTGTAATGTCAGCTTAAAATTCTAAAAGCAATATACACACATGTGATGCTCTGAACTTTATTTTCTTATAACTCTTTTAAACAACTCTACAGAATGCTCTATAACATTAAGAAAAGCTCTGCAAAATTTAGGGTGGGAATTAGACTCCACTTATCTGGCATCAAAACATCCAGTACTTCTTTCTCTTGTTTGTAGAATCCCACTACAACACAGGATAAACACTGATTTTCTTAGAAGATATTTAACTCTTGTGTCATTCTTTATAGGTGATGAAGTATTTTAATTCCACATACCCTAATAAGAATTTACCTCAAGCATTTAACTCTTTAAAACATAACATAAAATTCTTTTGAACAGTTTCAGATTTTTTTTCCCCCCTAGAAGTGGAGATTAACCTCAATCTCCCTTCCCCAGCCTTGAGCTCGTGGTCGATTTGCACGAAGTATACCAGCTGCTCCTGAGAGCCTTCATCTATGTATGTCAGTGGTTCCTGTCATCACAGGTAAAAGAGAGAATTGGCTAATTGCAGACTTGGTTCTTTATGAATGCTCTGTGCCACCAGGAAGGTCAGCTTGTGAGCATACAGACATGGCGCCGGGACGCTGACTACGCCCTGAGGAGGAAAAAGTCCTGTTAATAACTAAGAGCACAGTTTGTACTTCAAAGTAATTTTTTCCTGAGTTTTGTCCTCTCCTGGTTGTGTAGATAACAGAATGGGTTTCTGGGTAAACAGTTAGAAAAGTCAACCAACAAAGGACGACCTCACTCATTGGGACTGAAGCTCGCTGGGAAAGACGGAGTGGAAGGTGACTGTGGCTTTGTGATGCTAGAGCTGGGAGCATCCAATTTAAGGCTAATCTCGATTCCCTAGGACCTCATGTTCCACGGGGCTCAGAACAAACCTTGGTCTTAAACTTTGAGAGAAGCTCTTGCCCTTACACAAAGGGCACAGGACAGACCCATGCCTGTGAGCACTGTTTCATGACATGTGAGTTGGCTTCAAGTTCCTCATCTGTAACATGTAAATAACAATATCCCGATTTCCTCCCAGACTTGCATAAATATAATGCATATTGTAAGGTCCTCTAGAAGCTATAAATACTTATCTATTATTATAGTTCTTGCTGTTTTATTTCTATGATAAACAGGGTTCCTCCCACTATGGATGATTCATTTATTTATTCCTTTGAGAAAGTCAGGTATTGTGCTATGCCTAAGGAGACAAAGGTGAATTGCATGACAATTCCTAAGTATCATATTTACCTAAGCAAACAGCTTTCACTCACCGGCCAGTTGTAGTACAGGTGACACAGTTTGAATGTAAGTCTCTGCATGTGGTCGGGTTTCAAGCCGTTGTCATCATAGATAACATTGTAGTAGGTGGGATTCACCGTTCCCCGACAGGCTGCCTGGCTGATCAAGTAAAAGTCATACCTGCCAAGGGACATGGAAGGAATGTGGAAAGAAGGCAACAGAGCAAGAACAAACCTAAACACCAAGGAATAGTTTGTTAACAATTGGTTTTCCGATGGCACTTGCCATTCAGGACGTGTTGCTTCTGAATCCACGACAGTGCCGAGCGGGGGGTTCTGGACGGTGCGGCTCATCTCTGTGAAGAATCGTGGCATGCACTTCTTCCTGATCACAATCACGGACACTCTGGAGCTTAGAATCAGAGAGGCAAAAAGTAAAAAGAAGAAAATAGGAACCATCCACGCAGCTTTCCAATTTTCTTTTTTTTTTTTAATTCAAGAAATGAAATAAGCCAGGCGTGGTGGCTCACACCTGTAATCCCAGCACTCTGGGAGGCCAAGACAGGTGGATTGCTTGAGCTCACAAGTTTGTGACCAGCCTGAGCAAGAGCAAGACCCTGTCTACTGAAAACAGAAAATCTAGCCAGGAGCTGTGGAGGGGACGTGTAGTCCCAGCTATTCAGGAGGCTAAGGCAAGAGGTATGTAAGAGGTAATCTCAAAATCCAAGATTTTGAGGTTGCTGTGAGCTATGATACCACGGTACTCTAACCAGGGTGACAGAGTGAGACTGTGTCTCAAAAATAAAAAATTAAGTAGGAATTCATTAGAAAAACACTGCAAAACAAAAAAAATTAAAATCATCCAATACGTTCTCTCCTTTGCTAGAGATAGATAGAATTTTTCAAGTTCAAGACTGTCCTTATTTGTTGCAAAAGTGTGGAATACCAAGTCATCTGCCTAGTTTATATCATCTGAAGGGGGTGGGAAGGAATGGTTAACAGGACAGTAAGTTTCGATTAGCAATTCTGCAGATTTTCCAGAACTAGCCCCGGAGACCAGCCCTATTGTTCTCATTAGCAATAGTCACCCTATTTTCACCTTCACTCTGAGTAGCAAAGGGAGACGCACAAGTTCCTCTTACTCCTCAAATCATCCTTTCCGAACCATGAAAACTCATCCCTGTGTGGACAGACAGATGGAGCAAATGCCCACTCTGGCCAAAAGCTGAATGGCAGGTGAATTGTTAAAGTATTTGGTAAAGTCAAGGCTGAATCCAAATATTCACCATCATAGACGGTATCTCCGGGATGTAAGGATTACTCTAAAGTTTCATTTTCAGCATTAGTTTTTTTTTTTAATTTTATGTCTGTTTTCAGTATTGAAACTTTCAAGAGTTGATGTTATAGCACAAGAAAAGTAATTCCTCAGCACCGTACTCCTGCATCCCTCACTAGCATACTTGGGGTTCTTAATACACACATTCACCTGCCGTCAAGTGCCGAGCGAGATATTTGGGCTCTAACAGGTGGGTGAACTGCAGGTGATACTGCCATAAAGCTGTTAGGCTTTCCCTCTTCACAGTAAATGACTAAGGTCAAGACTCCGCTCCTTTGTGACTGTGGCACCACACTCTGCACCATGTCGGTGATGATGGTGTGACCCCATAGATGGAGCCCTCTGCACAGCTGAGGAGAGGATGCTTTCCAGATGTTTTTAGGAGCCAAGTTAGGAATATTGGCCTCCCCTATTTACCATTTTTAATATTTTTTTGCACTTGCCACTTCACATAATCTCTGAGGAAGATTTTGTAAGGATCCACTGAAATTTTAAAATGTAACAGAGCAAGGCACTCAGTGTTTAGGACGGCGTGACTGCCCTGTGCAGCTCAGACCCCTTTCGGTACCCTCCATCAACCTTCGGTCCACATCTGTGCCTGCAACTCAGAGGATTTGGTGCTGTGGGCCTCAGATTTGAAACCACAGCTTGTTTCTTCCATGGCATATTAATATGTAGGAAGCACCCGCACCCGCCAGCAGCCCAGCAGGCTTCCTGCTGCATCTCAGTGTCAGCTGCTCTGAAGCACACCTTCCTTTCTCTCGGTGCCCCAGAACCAGGGCTCCCAGAGCGTAAACCACCCACACTATGTATGTCAGACCATCTCAACTCGCCTCCAATTTAGGGGAAAGTCATACAGCTCTACTGGCATGATGCAGACGCAGAGCAAAACTTTATCATATAAAAATAAAAGTTATGCTCACATGCCTGTGTGTAATTGTTACAGCTGAATGTGCTGTCACACCCATCAGAAGGGTGGAGGAAAGAACAGTGACAGAATACCTGGTATTGGATCTGGCTTCTCTCACACTGCTCAGCAACTGCGGGACTTCATACTCAAGAAGTGCTTTCAGCTGGCCATCCCCTACACCATCACGATACACAATGATCCGTGCGGGCAAATCCTGATTGTACTTGTACCATTTGTTGAGCGCTCCTGCAGAATTTGGTGTGAGAAAAGAATGGCTTACCCAATGCCAACAAAAAACGGCATTCCCATATATTGCAATGTTTAAGTAGTTTTGCTATTTCCAGCCATTGTAAAATAAAGTAATGCTTAATTGCAGTTGTATTTGCAAAAATGGGTAACTTTAGGGAGAATTCCTTTGTTTCTGTTATTTGAGGAACCATATTGGTTTCTTGGGAATATTTTTAAACTTGGCATATCGCTTTCATAAAATTTTAATATTTAAGCGATAAATTAAAATTTAATTCATGTAATAGACATACAAATGCCTAAAACCAAATTAATACTAATTAGTGTCTTCAAGTCATTAAATACTCTCTATAGTTATAAAGTAGATAATTTTATGTCACTTTCTTCCTTAACAAGAATAAATATGAAAATGAAGTAATGGCTTGGCCATTCCTCTGAAAATATCTCTTCACACAGACTTGCCCAACTTACTCCTGTTCTGAGGATATGAACTACGAAAACATTTCCACCCACTCTAACTAGAAATCCCTTAAAGAGCGGAGAGATAAGACGGTAACTTTTACCTGGCAGGAACTTTTAATAATAACTGCTAAAAAAAATTTACCAGGTTTTGAGGTGAGGGGAAACAGTAGATAGACTAATTCTTCCCAAGTATATGACGCACAGTTACGTATTTTAGAAGAGGTTTACCATCCAGGAAATGCATTTTAATTTGATAGAAATAATCATATATATAAATTATCAACATGTGTCACCAAACTCACTTCTTCAGGAAAAACAAATTATTTACAACCCCCCCAAAGTTTAAAGATGGGACATGCAAATCAGAAGAGGGAGGCATTTCCACAAGGAACCGTTAAGAAACAGGAGAGCCAGACCTGGGCCAGACCTGGGAGAAAGCAGAAACCCTAAGTCTGTCTTTCCCTCACCTTGCACTGCAAAGAGGACGCCTTTCCTAATCTGCTTTCTTCCTATCTTCTCCTTCTATGCCGCCTTACCTGTTAGCACCCCTTCCCCAATCCCAAAGGCGTCTCTCCTATGTCTACGTTTAACACTGCTCTGTCATAACCCTCGTTTCTCCAGGGTAGGTTTCATTTGACCTTCACACTGCCAGGAACATCAGCAGCCACAAATTTCCCTTCCTCCTGGTTTTATATTGATCACAAAGAGACGATGTAATTGCTACAGTCTGTGAGCCTGAGTCAGCATGCAGCTCTGGAGAGCCTCTGCTGGTGACAGCTGACACAGACAAGCTTGGAGAGCTTCCTGCCACCTATCTGGTCTGCCAAAAGCATGCAGACTTAGGGTCTGAAGCAACGGTCCTTGGAGCCACCTCCCATTGCTATATTTTTAGTACCAGTCATGAAAACTTTTAAGCAATCTGCCATATCCGTCATTGTTCTCTGCAGGATGCAGCGGGAAAACCACCTAAAGTAAGCAAAGGACAAAAGTAAGGTTCAACTTCAAAATTTCTACTGTAAAAATTTAATTAATAAATTAAAAATATAATTCAATGCTCCTAATTTTGTATACATTGTGTGATCACAATCTATTATTTTACTTATTTGAGACAGAGCCTCACTCTGTCGCCCTCAGTAGAGTGACTAGCGTTACAGCTCACAGCAACCTCAAACTGTTGGATTCAAGCAATCCTCTTGCCTCAGCCTCCTCAGTAATTAGAACTACAGGCACACCATAACACCTGCCTAGTTTTAGAGATGGGGTCTCACTCTCAACTGAGGCAGATGTCAAACTCCTGAGCTCAGGTAATCCATCCACCTCGGCCTCCCAGAGTGCTAGGATTACAGGCATGAGCCATCGTGTCTGGTGGCGATCACAATTTATTGAAAAGAGAAACTAAAGCACAGTGTTAGTGTCAGACATATCTGGGTTCAAATCCTGGCCAGTATACTTACCAGCTATGTAACTTTGCTATGGAAACCTAAGTCTCAGTTTCCTCTTCTATACCAAGGAGATTTATAAGATAGTAAGGCAGTTACTACCTTATAAGGATGTGGTAAAAATTAAGTTAGGAATAGATGTAAAATACTTAGCATAGTACTTGACATATAGTAAAAACTAATAAATAGAAGCCACTATATTATTTTTATGAAGAAATGTATTATGGCTGGGTACAGTGGCTCACACCTATAATACTAGCACTTTAGGAGGCCAAGGCAAGGTGGACTGCATGAGCTCACAAGTTCAAGACCAGCCTGAGAAAAAAGTGAGACCCCATCTCTACTAAAAATAGAAAAACTGAGGCAAGAGGATTGCTTGAGCCCAGATCTCCTGGTGACTCAGGCAGTCGTAAACCCTGGGAGCAGTTGCTCACTTGAGTGAACTGGGTCACAGCCCTGTGGGATTACCAGTGACTGGGTGCAAGGTGGGGAAGGAGGTATCAACCTTCCCAGAGTAATTCATTTGCTAGGTGGGTTGGGTTCTTTTGCCCTCATGGAGCACTAGAGCAAGTTATATCTGAGCTGCTCTTATCTAGCTGCTGGAGACATTTGAACTCTTCCACCTGAGACTGGTGCTGACTGGGACACCAATTTGGACCCCTTGAACTGGGAGAATCACCCAGGGCTATCCTAAGTGGCACACTGGATATGTGGTTGAGGGAAGGTTTGATTTTCCTTGTCCAATTGTTGTTTGCGGGAGGCAGGATGACTTAATTGCTGGTATTTCTCCACAGCTGAGACTAACTGATTCACTAGGGCAGGACAGAGACCAGCTGCAAATAAGACAGAACCACTCAGCCCCACCACACCAAGCAGGTCCCCCATCTCTCAGGCCATAACACCATACAGGTCCTTGACAAAGCTCAAGGGCAAAAGCCAAATGGGGTAAAATAATCATGGGGCAGAATCAGTGGAAAAGCTCTGGTAATATGAATAACCAGAGCAGATCAACCCCCCGCAAGAAAGGATATGGCAGATGAAACTGAAGATCCGCTTTATAAACAGATGGTTGAGATGTCAGAAATCAAATTCAGAATTTGGATTGCAAATAACATTAATAGAACAGAGGCAAAGATAGAATTAGAAATTCAAGGAGCATTCCAAAAGTTCACTCAAGAATTCAACGAATTCAAAAACAAAACCACCAAAGATTTTGAAACATTGAGGCAAGAGATTGCAGCTCTCAAAGATCTGAAAAATATGGTAGAATCCTTTGGTAACAGAATGCAGCAGGCAGCAGAAAGGATCTCAGATGTAGAAGACAGCTTCTGAATGTGCCCAAACGTCAAAGAGGAACAGAAATGGAAAGCAAAAACAAATCATTCTCTCAGAGAGCTCTTGGATAATTCAGAGAAAACTAATATTCATTGTATAGGAATCCCCGAAGGTGACAAAGTTGCTTCACAAAACACAGAGGCTCTTCTTTATGAAATTATGAAAGAGAACTTTCCAGATATGCCAAGAGATTCTGAAATTCAGACAGCAGACAGCTTCAGAACCCCAGCATGACTCAACCCGAATAAGACATCCCCCAGACACATCATAATTAACTTCACTAAAGTTAATATGACGGAGAAAATGCTGAAAGCAGCTAGATGTAAGAAAACCATAACCTACAAGGGGAAGAATGACTGCAGATCTCTCTGCTGAAACCTTTCAGGCCAGAAGAAGGTGGTCATTGACATTTAATCTCCTAAAAAAAAAATAACTTTCAACCCAGGATCCTGTATCCAGCTAAACTGAGTTTCATTTGTGATGGAGAAATTAAATACTTTACTGACATTCATACATTGAAGAAATTTGCCATAACTAAACCAGTTCTCCAGGATATTCTCAGACCTATCCTCCATAATGACCAGTGCATTCCTCCACCACAGAAGTAAATTAACTCAGAAACTATTTATCAAATTCCAACTTCCACAGTGATGAAAGGATTAAAAATGGCCATTGGACTTCCGAAGAACTCGATGCCTAAAATTTTACTAGGCTTATCAATAATTTCAATCAATGTGAATGGCTTAAATTGTCCTCTAAAGAGGCACAGATTGGCTGATTGGATACAGAAACTTAGACCAGACATCTACTGTATACAAGAATCTCATCTTACCTTAAAAGATAAATATAGACTCAGGGTGAAGGGATGGTCTTCTATATTCCAGGCAAATGGAAAGCAGAAAAAAGCAGGTGTTGCAATTTCATTCACAGATACAATAGGTTTTAAACCAACAAAAAGTAAGTAAGGATAAAGATGGCCACTTTATATTTGTTAGGGGCAATACTCAATATGATGAGATCTCAATTATCAATATCTATGCACCCAATGAGAATGCACCTCAATTTATAAAAGATACTCTAACTGGCATGAGCAACTTGATCTCTCCCAGCTCCATCATAGTTGGAGATTTTAACACTCCTTTAGCAGTGTTGGATAGATCCTCCAATAAAAAGCTTAGCAAATAAATATTAGATTTAAATTTAACTATTCAACTTTTGGATTTAACAGACATCTACAGAACATTTCTTTCTTACAAAACTGAATACACATTTTTCTCATCAGTACACGGAACATACTCCAAAATCGATCACATCTTAGGTCACAAGTCTAATCCCAGCAAATTTAAAAGAATAGAAACTATTCTATGCATCTTCTCAGACCATCATGGAATAAAAGTTGAACTCAGTAACAACAGGAATCTGCAGACTCATACAAAAACATGGAAGCTAAATAACCTTATACTGAATGATAGATGGATCAGAGATAAGATTAACAAGGAAATTACTAAATTTTTAGAACAAAATGATAATGAAGACACGAGTTATCAGAACCTCTGGGATACCACAAAGGCAGTCCTAAGAGGGAGATTTAAAGCACTGCAAGCCTTCCTCAAGAAAACAGAAAGAGAGGAAGTTAACAACTTAATGGGACATCTCAAGCAGCTGGAAAAGGAAGAACATTCTAATCCTGAATCCAGCAGAAGAAAAGAAATAACCAAAATTAGAGCAGAATTAGATGAGATTGAAAACAAAAGGATTGGCTCGGCGTCTGTGGCTCAAGTGGCTAAGGCCCCAGCCACATACATCTAAGGTGGCAGGTTCAATTCCAGCCCGGACCCGCCAAACAACAATAATGGCTGCAACCAAAAAATAACCAGGCATTGTGGTGGGTCCCTGTGGTCCCAGCTACTTGGGAGGCTGGGGCAGGAGACTCGCTTGAGCCCAGGAGTTAGAGGTTGCTGTGAGCAGTGAAGCCACGGCACTCTACCCAGGGTGACAGCTTGAGGCTCTGTCTCAAAAAAAAAAAAAAAAAAGAAAAAAAAAGGATTATAGAACAGATCAACAAATCAAAAAGTTCGTTTTTTGAAAAAGTCAATAAAATTGATAAATCTTTGGGCAACCTAACGAAGAAAAAAAGAGTTAAATCTCTAACCTAGTCAATCAGAAATGGTAAAGATGAAATAACAACAGACCCTTTAGAAGTTCAAAAAATCCTTAATAAATATTACAAGAAACTTAATTCCCAGAAATATGAAAATCTAAAGGAAATCGACCAATACTTGGAAGCGCGCCACCTCTTAAGACTTAGCCAGAATGAAGTGGAAATGTTGAACAGGCCTATATCAAGTTCTGAAATAGCATCAACTATACAAAATCTCCCTAAAAATAAAAGCCCAGGACCAGATGGCTTCACATCAGAATTGTATCAAATCTTTAAAGAGGAACTAGTACCTATATTATTCAACCTTTTCCAAAATATTGAAAAAGACGGAATACTAACCAACACATTCTATGAAGCAAACATCACCTTGATCCCCAAACCAGGAAAAGACCCAACAAGAAAAGAAAATTATAGACCAATATCACTAATGAATATTGATGTGAAAATATTCAACAAGATCCTAATGAACAGAGTCCAGCAACACATCAAACAAATTATACACCACAACCAAATGGGTTTTATCCCAGGATCTCAAGGATGGTTCAACATACATAAATCTATAAATGTAATTCATCACATAAA
>CAUYQV010154233.1:0-27339 GCA_963574575.1 Galagoides demidoff | reverse complement strand
GCCACGTACACCTAAGGTGGCGGGTTCGAATCCCCAGCCCGGGCCCGCCAAACAACAATGATGGCTGCAACCAAAAAATGGCCGGGCGTTGTGGTGGGCGCCTGTGGTCCCAGCTACTTGGGAGGCGGAGGCAGGAGACTCACTTAAGCCCAGGAGTTGGAGGTTGCTGTGAGCTGTGATGCCATGGCACTCTAGCCAGGGGGATAGCTTGAGGCTCCTTCTCAAAAAAACAAACAAACAAAAAAAAACAAAAAAAAACTAGCACGTGGGCTTTATAATTTTACTTATGGGTGTCCCGTGGTAAATAGCTGACTGCCAATTCCATTAATTTACAATTACCATGTAAATTGGGAATGATGTCTTGGGGTTTGATCACAAGCCTGAGAATATCATGTAGACTTTGCCTACCACTTAGACTCAGGACCTTTCAGGAGTCCGTTCACTCTGATTGAAACTTTTGGAATGTTACTTCTGTAAATGTTAGCATCTGAGTTTGTCCTGGTAAACCCCCAGGGCTCTGTTAAGCAAAGGATTTCACTAGGATTACGTGTGAATGGAACTAAATTCATTTTTAAATGAAGGGAAATGGAAATAGTGTGCATTTACTGCCTACACCACCCCTGATAAGTAGTCTTTCCACATACCCCACTTTAAGGAGTTAACGCAGTGCAGCTATTGGTTCCTGCATCTCTGTATCTTTGGCGGTGGGGTAATGGGGTAAGCAGAGAGCTGAAGAGGAGAAGGATAAGCGGAACTAGCAGTCATCCCCTAAACCTCGAGGAAGCATTTTGAGAGCTTTGGAAAGTTTGTGTTTTGTTTTCAAAGGAAACTTGCTCAACATTGTTCGTAGAGCTGGATTTTAACATTTCAACCAAAGCCCCATACTTTCATCCATTCCCCCTGCCCTTTGTAGAGGTGTACGTGTAAAGTTGGTGTATGTGAGCAGTCGTATTCCTGGGTGTGTTTTGGTTCTTTACTTACATATGAATTCATTAGATATATATTGAATTATGTAGGGAAGAGTGGTAAATAGAGAATGGGCTTAAAGCAAGTAGAAATTGGAATGAGAGAAGTTAGTTCTCAGCTGAGCTTGGTTACTGGTGTGGTTATTTCCCTAAGATTCTGGAAGAAGATAATGAGATGTAATTTTCAGATTCATGAAAAACAGATTTTTTTTCTTGGTGGAAAAATGCCCAGATAAAGGTGATTAATTATTATAAATCTCTCATGTGGGAATGTAAATGAGTAAATGAATCACTTGGAGAAACATAAATAAGATGTTATATCCATTTCTGGCTATTAATGATTAAGAATAAAACTTATAATCATCTTTGACTATTTGCCAAAATATTTTTCTGGGTCCAAAGTGAATAGCAAGATGTTTAACCACATAGATGGAATCATACCATCCACCACATCTTGTACCAGATGTCAGTGTGTCACCATTTTCACTTCTAAGAAATTCATTAATGCCAAAAAAAAAAAAAAGTCTAGAGAAATTCATAATGGGGTATAATGGAGTCTCCTTAGGATTATACTGAACACTCTTCAGTCTGGAAAGGGAAGGACTAAGGAAGCAATAAGCCTAAAGTTAACAGAATCACAGGGTGACAATCTGTGTTACCTTGTCCGTTGTTTGATGCTAGGATTTGGGGGGCATTTGGGTACAGGAAAGAGAGAAGGTCCACTTCATTTGGTGAATTGTAAACAAGAAGAGTCTTAATGTCTCATAATGTTGCATAGATTTTAAAAGACTTAGTTAAATTGTTGGTCGATGGAGCCCTAATGAAAGAAAGGTTTTCTATGTTGAGATGAGGGGCATACCGAAAGTTTTAGGACAGTGTCATAAAAGGCAGTGTTCCCCCACAAGATGCATATTAGTGTCACCGTCAGAATATAGGGCTGGATGAACTGTCGGGGTGGCCCATTTACTGGTGTGTTCTGCTTAGTGTCATCAGGCCCGACCTACCTCTTCCAACTCTGTACTTGACCTTCTGTTTGTATTGTTTTGCCATTGCTTGAAACTCAGAATGTCCCAGACAAAACCCTCATCTTTTCCTGCAGACCGTGGTTCTGCGAGTCTCCTGGGCTGGCAACATTGGCGTCTCACTGACTTCTTTCATTCCTTTCTCTTCTCACCTGAAATTCCCTTTCCTGATTTCAGTACTGTGCTTCGGTCAGGGACCAGCCAAATCGCAGGTCTTCCAAGAAGCCTTTGGTCACTGATAGCTCTTTTTATCACTTGGGAAATCACCCTTCACCGGCACATTTAATGTTTACCCATATTATCTCCACTCATCTTGGCTTAACCACACAGAACTGCATAACTTTCGATGTTTATCTTACCTCTTAGGTTGGTAGTGAGCCCTTTGGAGATGACAACTGTGCTTTGTACTCCCTGTGGTGCTTAGCGAGTGCTTGGCACTGAGCACATACTTTTTGGAATGGAATGCTTTCAATGCCAGTGGCCTGAAGAGATGGATGTCTTGCACCTCTTGCTAAAAGTGGTTTTCATCCTTTGTAGGTTTCATGTGGACAAACTCTCTTCGGCTCATGTGTACCTTCGATTACATAAGGTAACTGAATTTAAACATGGATTAATGACCTTTTTTTTTTCTGATGAGCATCATATCTTATTCTTTAATCCCTTTTCTGCCATTAAATTGCTTAAAGCCATAAAGGTATATGAGAGTCTGAAAGTTAGTAAATGAAGAACTCTCTTCTTGTGACCCAGAAGATCACTGTGAAAAATTCTGGGTGATTTCTGAGACTTAGAAGGGGGCATAGTACTTATTTCCTGGCTGGAAACACTGCCTGGTCCTGCTGCTTCAGGTGGGCTGTCGTCTCTGCTTTCTTTCCCTTTCAGATGTTGGACTGTCTTCTCCAGTGGACATCCTGTGTGGTTCCTTTTGCTCAGGGCTCCTGCTGACTGAGGACAGATATTTCCAGTTGTCAGTTATCAGGGGCTTCTTTGGGAAGTTTAAAACAGGGTAATAGTAATAAAGGAAAGAATATTAATGTCCACTAGTAATACAGTAGCACTGTTTTTCCAATCTGTCTTTGTGTTTTACGTATTAATAGTTCAATCACAGGGTACACGTGCTTGTTGTGTGTATTTCTTTTTTTAGTCAACTTTTTACTTTGGAATAATTTTAGAATTACTGAGAAGTTGCACACATAGTACAGGGTCCTCGTACACACCCTTCACCCAGGTTCTCCTTTGTTAACATCTTACATTACTATGATAGATTTGTCAAAACTGAGAAACTAACCTGGGCCCATTATTAACTAAACTCTAGACCTCATTTGATCTCACTTGTTTCCCCATAGGTGTCCTCCTTCTGTTCCAGGATCCAGTCTAGGGTACCATGTTACATTGGGGTGTCTTGCCTGTCCGGTCTCCTCTGGTCTGTGACAGTTCTCATTCTCTGTTTTTCATGACCTTGACATTTGAGAAGTACTAATCAGGTGTTCTGTAGAATGTCACTAATTGGGGTTTATCTGATCTTTTCTTCATGACTAGACTGGAGTTGTGGGTTTTGGGGGAAGAATGCCACAGAGGTGAAGTGCCCTTCTCATCACCTTGTTTTAGGAGGTGCTTATAAATTGACATGACTCATCGCTGATGACGTGAGCCTTGATTGCTGGCCAGGGCAATCTACCATATGGTTGCCAGGTTTCTCCACCATATGGTTGCTTCTCTCTCCCTTTCCCTACCTTGTTACCTGTAAACAGGTCACTAAGTCCAGCCCATACTCAAGGGGATAGAGCATGAAATCAAGATCCACTTCCTCAAGTGGGAGGTGTCTAGGTGTACTATTTGGAATTCTTCAGGGAGGAGGATTTGTCTCTCCTCCATTTATTTATTCACTCAGATGACTTATTTTTTGTAAAACTGTATGTATTGAAGAGTTTTTAATTTAAGATAAAAAAATTTAGGGGCATAATGGATTAAACTGAATTTAGCTCAGATATTTAGTTAGATGGACTCTTCTGAGGTGTTCTGTTAATACACTTCCCATGTCTGATAAGAGGCAGTGCCAAATTGATTCCCGTGCACTCTTACCTCTGAAATATTTTTATTCTTTTAGAATTGCTTCCCTTACTCATTGATTTTGATACATGTTTCTGTTGAGAAGAAGAATGAATGTTATTTCTCCCTTACAGTGAATGGTTAAGATCAAACACAAATAAGAACTTGTTTCCTGATTAAGGTTGAGGATAGATGACCTCCAGTCGTAGTCATACTTAGCATTTGGCAGTTTTCTTCCATATGGTTTTTTTACTTACCAGGTGTCAGTATTTTTCTTATTATTGCTTTTTAGTTTTAATAAACATTATTATGGCTACGTAAATTTACTGCATTTTTGAGTGTTGTGTAATACAATTGCAGAGCCTCTGCTTATATTATAAATGAAATCGTGCCTAGTAGGTAAGGCAGCAGGTGTGTTTTGGTTGCTCCAGCATCACTTGATAATGAGGGTTTGGACCATTTGGTTTATTTTTGTGTTTCAGGGAGAGAGTATAGAAGACATTCCCAAGGAAGTGCTGATGGACTGTGCCCACCTTGTGAAGGCCAATAGCATTCAAGGTCAGTTTTCCTGGTGCTGTTTTTAGAATTAGCACCACCTTTGTCTGAAATGGGTTACCTTTTAGAGCATATGCTGTTGACTTTGCTTTGGATCGAAGGAGTAACACGTGATTTGTTTTCACCCTATTTTGTTCTTTAAGATGGATGGCAATTTTACTGCCTGTCAAAAAACTAAAAACTGATTTTCACACCCCTCTAATTTGTATGGTCCTATGTGAGTCTCAGCTGTTTTTACTTGTTAACTTACCTTAAATGGAAGGTTTTCTAGATATGCCTATCCTGAGATCATTGGTAAAGAGACTTTTGGAGATTTGGTAATGTTGATAGCTAAGCAAGAGAGATGTGTCTCGGGGTTTCATTTTAATGTTGTTTGATGTCTTTATTTCTATTATTTGTCATTAGTTTTGTAGAATTAGAGTCTCTGAATCATATTTTTCTATATTTTCTTTGTCTCCTCCCTTTTACATACTTTTTTCCTCCCTTAAAATGTACAGGTATCAAGTTAGCTGATCTTGTTACCCTCCAGAGAATCTTATTCAATTGGTCTGGAGTGGTCCCTGAGTATCAGTTTTTAAAGAGCTCTCCAAGTGAGTCTAATGTGCAGTGTGGGTTGAGCACAGTTGGCCTCAGGGTTTCAGGTAGGGCCTGGCAGACTATGCGTGATGCTTATTTATTTCTGCTATACAGGATATAATCTAATAGTCATTAAAGGTCAAGAAGGATGATTATTGGGGTGAAGGTGGTGGTTAAGAGCGGCAGCCAGGACATAGTACTCTCTTGAATGAGCCAATGGATTGGATTTTAGGTGTAGACCTAGATAGAATAGGGGTAATTGTGGTCTGATATGTTGTTTAGTAATGGTCAGAGGGTTGGAAAGACATGTGGTTTGGGAAGAAGTTAAATATGGAGCAGGCCCATATCTGATAACAGGTACCGGGGGAGGTGATTATAACAGGAGCTGAGCAGCGTACCCCTTTCCCTGGTGACTGTGTTTCTTGTACTTAATAAGGAATCAGGTGCTTAGCCAAAGAAGGTGAAGTGTCTTTAGAGCCACTCTTTTTTTCAACTCTAAATCAAACAATTGTAATGGATTTAAGAAAATTCCATTTTATAAGTAGAGGAGGATTTAAGATTTTGGTTGAGAAATTCAGTTATTTATGAAATAGAAAATAAGAATTGAAAGAATCAGTATCCTCCTTATTCCTGTGTTCCAACTTCCTGCACATGTCCTCATCCCTACCCGTGCACCCCAGGCTGGCCGGTGTGCCTTTGTGAAAAGACTCTTTATTCTTGGCCCTGCCTCTTCTTATTCTTTTTTTTTTTTTTTTTTTTTTTTTTTGAGGCAGAGTGTTAATTTTTCATCCTGGATAGAGTGCTGTGGCATCGTAGTTCACAGCAGCCTCAAACTCTTAGATGCAAGCGTTCCTCTTACCTCAGCCTCCCAAGCAGCGGGGACTACAGGCACGCACTACAATGCACCAACTAGTTTTTCTACTTTTAGCAGAGACAGCATCTCACTCTTGCTCAGGGTGGCATGAGCAACCACACCAGCCAGTCTCTTTCTTCTTAATCTCTTTATAGTTTACTAGTTCTAGAGAAAACAGAAAGAGTAGGGAAGAGTCATGAGACCAAATTACTCTTTTCTTTCCCCTTCATCGTTCCATGGTTAGAAGGTTCCATGGGACACCTAGCAAAATAAGGACCTTTCAGCCAAAGGGCCTTACTCTTGTGAGTGAATAGGAAAGGATGTGCAAAGGAGTAAAGCACATAGTCTTTGCTGTTTGTAGAAGACACTGTCTAATTAGAAAATGTTCCTTCCTGGCTGGCTACCATCAGCACTCAGAACCAGGGGAGCAGGGGTTAAATGTATTTGTTGTTATAGAATCAGCCTATTCTATATTCACCCAGTGAATCTTACCAGGACTAAACTTTCTAGAAGTTTAGAAACTCTGTAACTCCCCTTGGCCTATACTTTCAATCCAAACTTCCGAAGCCTGCCGTTAAGCATCTCTGATCTGACTATAGACTTCTTTCCCTATGCATATTTTACTCCTGCCAAAGCAAATATTTGGTGTTTCCAGCCTTGTACCTTTGTGTATATTGCTTTCTCTGCCCTCAGGTTGGTCCTCCTCAGTCACTGCAGGCCCAGATCCAAACTCAGGTTCAAGTCCACGGAATAGTTGTAGTGATAACTGATAACACTGATGGGATGTTGATGACCTGCTGGGCCCTGTGCTTAAAACTTAATTTACAAGTTATTTTTCAACCCTATTGAGTTTGATGATACTATTATTTTCATTTTATAGAGGAGGAAAATAAGCTTACAGAGAGTTGAGGAACTTGCGTAAGCTTTCAGAGCTCTGAAGTATACTAGAGACTGGGTTTGAATCAGACCGCCTGCCTCTGCGGTACTCTGTATTAACTGCTGAGCCCTTTACACTCTTCATGAAGGCTTTTCCTTCCCCAGCTTTGGGCGCCCCTGTGGCTTTGTACTTCTTTAGCACTTTACCTATATCTTTCCAACAGCACTTAATGGGTTCTCCTTTTATGTGAAGTTATTTATCTCCCCTCTTTTAGCATCTTGGGAGGCAGGGTCCGTAGCCTCATCCTGTATGCATGACCCAGGTGCCTGGCATATAGACTTTTTTTCTTTTCTTTTTTTTTTTTTTTTTGGAGACACTCACTTTTTTGCCCTCGTTAGAGTGCTGTGGCATCACAGCTCACAGCAACCTCAAACTCTTAGACTCAGGCATTTGCTTCAGCCTCCCAAGTAGCTGGAACTACTACTAGCTATAGCCCACCACAATGCCTGGCTATTTTTTCTTGCAGTTGTCATTGTTGGTTAGCTTGCCTGGGCCAGGTTTGAACCTGCCAACTTTGGTGTATGTGACTGGCACCATAACCACTGTGCTATGGGCGCCAAGCCATATAAACTTTTTTTTAAACTTTATTTTGTAAAAACCTTTCAAGCATACAGAAAGTTGGCAGGAAAAATACAACTACCATATCTAATTTATAGTAGATTCGCCAGTTTGTAATTTTTCCATATTTATCTGCTTACCATCTATACACTCTTTAACTTTTTTAGCTGAACCACCTGGAAGAAAATCGTAAATAGCATGGTCCTTCAACCTGTATTTCCTAAGGACAAGGATGTCTTAAGTAGTAGCTGTCATTAAATTCAGGAAATGTAACACGGCTAGAATACTGGTATCTGATACACAGCCCATATTTACATTTTACAGTTGTCCCTTATAACAGTTCCTTTTTTTCTAGTCCAGGATCACGCTCTGTATTTACTTGTAACTTCTCCTTAGTCCCCTTGAATCTAGAGATGCTGCTTTATCTTTCAAAACATTGATACTTTATCTTTCAAAAACCATTGCCCCAGCTCAGCCCAGTGGGCAAAGGCCCCAGAGTTAATGAAGCAAACTTGCCCATGGGGTCAGAGGCTGCCTTGGGCTGCCCTGCCTAGGATTAAACTTTCAGAGGCTGCTTCTCAAGGTTCAAAAAAAGAAAGAAGGAGGGGCAGAAAGACGAGTTGTGGGGTGTCCTGCAGTTTGGGTTTGTCTGATGCTTCCCCTTGATCAGAATTCCCTTATGCCTTTTTGGGCAGGAATACTACATAGGAACGAGTATGTGAAGTTTTGCACATTAGTCAGGAGGCACGTGATGTGATTTTTTTGCCCCATTTTTTGGAGACATTAATTTTGGGTAAGGAGGTGGTCGCCAGCTTTCTCTAGTGTGCATGGGGATTTAATAAACATGGGCGTCTTCTGCCGTCTCCTTTGAACAGACCAGACAGCACATCAGACCAATATTTAAACTGAATCTCAGAGCTGCCTGGGAGGCTGCTGTGGCCTGAGGGCACATGCGTGGTGGAGGTGGTGTGAGGGGACAGGAGAGATGACCAGGACACCCAGCACCCCTTTCATCCAGAGCATCTGTCCTTTGATGGCTTGTATGTTTTCTTTGTTAAAGGAGTTTCACTGCTAAAAAAAATAGTGCTGCTATTAAACCAGTCCAATTTCCTGGTGTTTCATATGAGAGTCAAAGAGCTGCAGGGACTTTCCGAGAGTGGCCCAGTGTTTACTGTAGGGTCCAGATAGCGTCCACGTCTCCTGAATCGTAGGCCATGATTTCCTCTTGCTGTTTAACCTGTATTGAGTTGAAGACTCCTTTGAGAACCTGAGGAAATATGAGGAAACATATTCAGTCCTTTTCTCTTGAAAAACCATACCCAGTAAATTTTGCATCCACTTTTAGGAAGTTCTCCAAAGTCCCGGGTGCTAATCCATGCACTCCAGCTTTCCATTATAATACTTTTGTTTGCTGTAGTCCCAGCTACTTGGGAGGCTGAGGCAAGAGAATTGCCTAAGCCCAAGAGCTGGAGGTTGCTGTGAACTGTGACACCATGGCACTCTACCAAGGGGGACCTACTGAGACTCTGCCTCAAAAAACCCCCAAAACTTTCGTTTGCATTTTGTTTATTGCCAGCTCTACCATTTGCCTTTTGTGGGTGGTTTTTGGAAAAGTATTTGGTGGTTTGAAACAATGGGTGGCTTGTTCATTGGAAGCCATTTCCCTTGTTGGATTTTGGTGATTTGCCAGTGGGTAAGGGAACACATTGCTCAGTCTCCTCCTGCCTGCATGTTGAAGACAGTCTCTCTTGGCAGGCTGCAAGATGAACAACGTTAATGTGGTATATACGCCGTGGTCTAACCTGAAGAAAACAGCTGACATGGATGTGGGGCAGATAGGCTTTCACAGGCAGAAGGATGTAAGTGACACCACTGGAGGCGGCAGAGTCCGGACACTGAATGAAGTGTCCTATCCATCTTTCCTGTCTGACGCCATTGTTGTTGAGGGCTGAGCATGATGTATGTTTTCTAAAGGGAATTAAACTGGGTTGCTAAACCCCTGGAAAGCCTTGCTCCTCTTCTGGGAGAAAAGCAAAAATAAAGATGCCCTATTTTTTCCCCTCTCTCTCTCGAAGGTAAAAATTGTGACAGTGGAGAAGAAAGTAAATGAGATCCTGAACAGATTAGAAAAGACCAAAATAGAGCGATTCCCGGACCTGGCAGCAGAGAAGGAGTGCAGAGACCGTGAGGAGAGGAATGAGAAAAAAGCCCAAATTCAGGAAATGAAAAGGAAAGAAAAAGAAGAAATGAAGAAGAAGAGGGAAATGGATGAACTGAGGTATGTGGGAACGACGGTGTGAGATTGACCTCCAAGACTGTTTTCTGCTGATTTTAATCATGGATCAACCCTTAGGAATAACATGTCAGTGTAAGGAGGAACATATCGCAAGCTCAGAGACTTAAATTGGTTCAGATAAAAAGGCCTTTGTATTAAGGTGCTGCTCAAATGAATCGCTCATATGAGAGTATGTGCAACAAAATAATTTTATTCTCAGATAAGCTTTCATGGGTTATCTTTTCTTAAAGTCAAGCTTGTCAAGTTAGTTCTTCAGGACAGGAAAAGATGCCCTAATAAGTATTTTATATGGACTAGCTTTGCTATTTGAATAAAGCTGTCTCTAAAGGCCAACACTCAAAGCTGTTTTTGAAACCAATTTTCTACATTTTAAAAGTTTAATTAATACAGTAAGGCCTACTCCAAAGTACTTCCATTTTAAATAGTAAATGGTTAAAATAGAGTTTTGTTCTTCACATACTAACGAATAAGGCCATGAGCATACAGACTACATTCATTTTCTATTGCTCCTGAAACAAATTTCCCCAAATTTAGTGGTTTAAAGCAACACAGATTTGGCTCAGTGCCCGTAGCTCAGTGGTTAGGGCACCAGGCACATACAGCAGGGCTGGCGGGTTTGAACCCAGCCCCAGCCTGCTAAACAATGACAACCACCACCAAAATAGCTGGGCATTATGGCAGGTGCCTGTAGTCCCAGCTACTTGGGAGGCTGAGGCAAGAGAATGGCTTAAGCCTAAGAGTTTGAGGTTGCTATGGTGTCACAGCACTCTAGCAAGGGTAATAGTGAGACTGTCTCAAAAAAAAAAAAACAAAAAAACACAGATTTATCATCTCATAGTCCTATAGTCAGAAGGCAAGTAAGGCTCTCACGGGGCTACAGTCATTGTCAGCAGGAATGTTTCCCTTTATGGATGATCTAGGGGAGAGTCTCTTTCCTTTCGCAGCTCCCAGAGGCTGCCCACATTCCATGACTTCTGACCCCTTCCTCCATCTTCAAAGCCAGTGACACTGCATTTCATAGTCACAGTCCCTTCAGTGACCCCTGCCTCCTCTACCATGAAGGAGCAGTGTGCTTAGATTAGGTTGTCTGCAACAATCTCCCTGGCTTAAGGCCTTTAATGACATCTGCAGAGTTGATTTTGGCATTACAGGTGACATATTTACAGGTTCTCGAGGCTAAAAGGTGGGCGTCCTGGGTTGGGGGTAGGAGATGGTGTCATTCTAACTGCCACACTAAATCTGTATAAAATAGGTAGTGCTAGGCCTAAACGGCATCTAGTTTTTCTAACTAAATTAAAATTTATAGTCATAGAACTTGTAAATTTTCCCACCAGTATCATTTGTAATATGTGTTCTTTTTGTTTTTTGAGACAGAAACTCATTTTGTTGCCCTTGGTAGAGTGCTGTGGCCTCATAGCTCACAGCAACCTCCAACTCTTGGGCTCAAGCAGTTCTCTTGCCTCAGCCTCCCAAGTAGCTGGGACTACAGGTGCCCACCACAACATCCGGCTATTTTTAGAGGTGGGGTCTTGCTCTGGCTTAGGCTGGTCTCAAACCTGTGAGCTCAGCCTTCCTCAGTGCTAGGATCACAGGCATGAGCCACTGCTCCCAGCCCAAAGATAACAGTGTTACTGATTAAACATACTGCCTTTGGAACGGCATAGAATCAAATAAGCTGTCTTGTCACGTCTTGATGAAGAGTACCCTGGGTTCTTAGAAGTTGTCAGGTCAGACTGTAGGTATTATAATCACGTGCTGTTACTTGTGATCTACGTGCTCTTGTTTCTGCGGGGGGTTCTGCTAAGATAGATGAGTAGCTTCATTTAAAATGTGGTATTCAAATGGAGAGCGCCAGAATGTTAACCTGAATAGTAATCTGCTAACATGAGGCAGACGAACACCTAGACTTAAATGTTTGATATGGGCTAGAATTGTGAGTTTCCTTTGTATTGAGAGTGAAAGAAAAATTATCAGCTCCATCAATGTGGTTAAGATTTGTGTAATTGTGAGTGATGCAGGATTTTAGAGCAGTTAATTCTTCTTTGTTTTTTATTTGAAAACACACCTTTTTGTGCCCTTTATAGATCTAACATGATTTCGCTTAAGAACGTGCTGTCATATGTAGAAACATATCACTTAATTTACTCACGTATGACATGTAGTAAAGAAGAATAGCTAACATTTTTTTAACATTTACTATCTGCCACATACTGTACTAAAAGTGTTGCATTATCTCATTTAATCCTAACAGTAGGCATGTCAGATTTGTATTTGCATTTTACGGAGGAGGAAACAGTCTGAGAAGTAGCTTAAGTCATATTGATAGTCTAATTCTTTTTTTTTTATTATTAAATCATTGCTATGTACATTAAAGCAGTCATGGGGTATGATATGCTGGTTTTATATACAATTTGAAATATTTTCATCAAACTGGTTAACATAGCCTTCATGGCATTTTCTTAATTATTGTGTTAAGACATTTATATTCTACATTTAGTAAGTTTCATATGTACTCTTGTAAGATGCACCGTAGGTGTGGTCCCTGATAGTCTAATTCTTACATTTTCATACATTATTATAGTCTGCCCTCTGTTCAGTCTATTCAGTTTTTTGTTTTTTTTTTTTTTTTGAGACGGAGCCTCAAAAACAAGGCACTGTGGAGTTAAAAGGTTTTAAGGAAGGAGTGATACAACGAGGGTTGAGTCTGGGGAAGGTCACTCTGCTAATCTCATCACAAAGGGAACCACCATGGGTGCAGACAAGCCCCTTAGTAAGCTGGTGGCAGTTCATATCAAATGATGGTGAGAGGTGATTTTATAGGTAAAATGATGGGATTTGGTAATAGATTGGATTGAGTGGAGGAGTCAGGAAAGGAAGTTAAGGAGGACTCCTGAGTTCCCAGTTTGATCAAGAGTGAATGTTGATGCCGTTCTCTGAGCCAAGGACACTTGAAAAGAACCAAACTAATTTGGGGGGGCATGAGTTGGACATGAGAGTCTGAAAATACCTTTGAGATATTTAAAAAGATGTCAGGGAGGCTGTTGGATTAATGGAATGGAGCTCAGGAAACAAGTAGCCTAAAAAAAAGGTAAATTTGTGTGTTATTTTCATATAGGTAGGAGTTCCGACCCAGTGGTTCTTTGAGCTGGGTTGTAGATCCCCACAGCTGGGCATCTGAATGTATTTTAATCGTCACAGGTGGTTTAAAATTAAGCTTCTCTGCTCTAACCACAGAATCAACTGTATCATCTCTAACCACGGAACTGACATGTCCTAGCGTGTGGTTGGAGACAGCCTGTCAGCCTGTCCTCCTCTTCTGCGTGCTGTGGACCTTGCCTGTTTTGTTGATTCCTGTGGGTACCACACACTCTCACAAGCTTCAGTGAATCTCTCTCGCTCCCTCCCTCTCTCTCTGCTTGTCTCCCACCTCCTTATCTGTCACCTTGCCCATTCTCCTGCCCTCTGGGTCTTCAGTTTTCAGTTTCTAGAATTCATATTTGCTTGGCTGTCTCACAGTGGCTTCAAATGGAATAGCTCCCCATTTCTTATTTTTTTCAACTCTCAAGCTAGAAACTTTGACATCATTGTTGATTCTTGTCAGGGAACCCTTCTGTTACAGCTATTACAGCTTCTAACCCCATGGGCTCCTGGCCTTGGATTGGGATACTGCCATCAGCCGCAGCATGACGGTTGAGAGTGTGAGTTTAGGAGTCAGACCTGGTAGCTTCTCCTCTGTTATTGCCAAGACCTTGATTGGCAACTTACGTAACTTTCCCAACTCTGCTTTTTTATGCGTACAGTGGGCCTAAAGTTCTTCTTGCCCTGTAAGGTGGTTATGGGAATTAGCAGTAATTTCATGTGTGAAGCTCTTACCACAGTTTCTAGCCACTTAAGAATACGTAAATGGTAAATACTGGTGTTGCTAACTCATCAACTTGCCTTAACCCTCCCCTCACCTCTCCGTTTGCTCATATTAAAAACTGCACTTTTAATAGTACTTTTAAAGTGTATTTTTTACCATAGCTACTGTTGAAGAAGTCTCATTTTCCCTCCTACTAAGTTCTTAGGGGTTAAGCTTTATGTTCACCGTTTTCTGTTTTTTTCTCATCCTGTCTTCCACCCACGCTTAGCACAGGGTCTCGTACATCACGGGTGCTTAATAAATACCCATCAAGCCTGATGTCTTTGCTGAATCACACAGTGGAGCTGAACAAGTAGTGTTCACTCCCATAATCAGGGCAGTGTAGCTGGGCCCTGCATCCTGCCTTATTTCCCACTACTTTACCTCTAGAATCCACTTGAGGTAGCTTGACCTTCGGCCTGTCATTATAGATACTGTCTCTTCAGCTTTGCTCCCCCCGTTCTCTGGATCTGAAATGCCTCCCTCACTCATCCTTCCCACTTGCCTGGCGTGGTTTGTGTTCTGTTTGTCAGTGAAGGGTGCCCCCTGAGTTGCTGCCCACTCTGCTGGGTTTCCTCCTCTGAATTCCTGTAGCACTTACGATGGGCTGTATTCCTCAGATCTTGGCTGTCAGTGAATTTCCTCATCTGAAAAATAGGAATAATGCCACCTCCCTCACAAAGTTACTGTGGTGGTGACATGAAACAAGTAGGAAAGAGCACTTTGTAAACTATGCAGGTCTGCACAGATCTTATTTATTGTTCATAAATATTTGTTCTTTAAATGCTGTAGATGAGAATAGAGATTATAGCTCATAGCTCTTGTGTTTCTTCTAAAGCCCCTCAGCATTACTAGATTTGTGGTAAACCGTGAAATACTTGTTGGCTAAATAACCTTATTTTAAATGTGCTATTTTTTTTCCTTCCAGGAGCTATTCGTCACTAATGAAAGTTGAAAATATGTCATCAAATCAGGTATGTTTACATTAACTTGCTCTAATGTTTGCCTTTAAGTAGTTCACTAAGCAATATTAATAATCATGTAACTGGCCTTTATTGACTTTTACATTGCAAATTCCTTGCTGTGATTTGGTAATGAATTTACTCAGGCTGGGTTCTGTTAGGCATTGGCCCTCCTTCCCTGGAGACTTCTTCGAGTGTGTTTTTAAATAGGTCGGCTCAAGGAAAAGGATTGTCACTCCTTGTCTCCTTGAAGTTCATGTGTATTAGTATTTACAGGACTTCCCTTCCTTTTTCCTCTTGTCTAGTTGCAGGCATGCAAAAGTACCTTTATTAATATTCTTTGTTAATGCGACGGTAGATTCTGTATTGTACTTGAGGATAACATTATCACCTTTAATTATAATAAAAGTACTAACCCTATAAGGTCTTATACTACAGCTTAAGTGAAAAAATTGGTTGTTTTCGTGCTCCTCAGGCCCTGGGATGAAGAGAAATGGAGACCCATAACTTAGCACCGAAAGGATTTTTTAACCTCTGTAATAATTATTTTATTGGAACTGTCGTCAACTTACTGTCCTTGAGAGCTGTCTTTTCCAGAACTTATTTTGACATGTCTAGAGATAGCATAATTTATTTGTTATTGAATAGTCTGTGAAAATTAAAACCAGGTGGATATATCTGGGATATCGCATGTTTTATAGGATAGTTTAAAAATACAGTTGTCCCTCAGTGTCCTTGAAGGAGTGGTTCCAAGACCCCCTTAGACACCAGAACACACAGACACTTAGATTCCTCATAGAATACAGCTTAGTAGATTTTGCACATAACCCACATAAATCCTACCATGTACTTTAAATCATGCCTAGATTACTTATAATAATAACATAGTATAAATACTATGTAGATATTTGTTATACTCTATCTTTTTAAATTTGTATTTTTATTGTGTATTGTTTTTTTTTACCCAAATATTTTTGATCCACAGTTGAATCTGTGGATGTTGAACCCAAGTACTTATGGAGAGCCAACTGTAACAGAATTTAGGATCCCTTGAAAATCATCTAGTCAAACCCCAAATTGATGCCTGAATTAGAATTAATAGGATTTTAGACCTTGTTTATATGTCCTTCTAAAAATTTATAAGAACAACATTCTTATTCCCATCTCCGTGAAAAATTAAACTTATGAGATTCTCTTATGAATTAGAGATGTAATTTATTTCTGAAAAAATTTCATAATAGCGTCATGCAATTAGATAGAGCCTTGAATTAGTTTAGAGACTTCAACAAACAGTAATTGGGAAAGCCTAGTAAAGGTATTTAACCTCTCTGAGGGAGTAGTCATCATCAGTAAAACGAGGCTATAGAACACATATTTGAAAGTCTTCCTTGGCTTGGTGCCCGTAGCTTAGTGGTTAGAGCACCGGCCACATACACCAAGGCTAGAGGGTTCGAGCCCGGCTCAAGACTGCTAAACAACAATGACAACAACAACAAAAATTAGCCAGGCGTTGTGGTAGGTGTCTGTAGTCCCAGCTACTTGGAAGGCTGAGGCAAGAGAATCATTTGAGCCCTGGAGTTTGAGGTTGCTGTGAACTGTGATGCCATGGCACTCTACTGAGGGTGACATAAACTCTTTCTAAAAAAAAAAAGCCTTCCTTGACTTCATCACTATGTAAGTGGTCATTGCTGTCCCTCATTCATAAAGTCTTTGGTTGCTTTTTTCCCCACAAGTATCAACATCAGAAAAATGAGATATATTTAATCCCTTCTGAAAACTATTTTTAGGTTTCTTGTAACTATTAGAACAGTTTAACAGAAGTTATTAACATACCACACACCTGATGTCTTTGTTGGGGTTATTGTTGCTTATTGAAATTTTCTGTGTCATACCGGCTACTTTCCACTAGAAGTCCGGCCCTCATACCACATCATGACCTTAGGCATTCATCTTCATCATTATGGATTTTAGAAGTTTGCATGTTGTTCTGGAGTTGAGAAATAAATACACACACACACGTACACACCCCCTCTGATTAATGACAAACATTATAATAGAAGTTTTAAGACTAGGAGATTTGTAGACCAAAAGATTACTAAAACTTTTGACCCTGCCTCACCCTTTCTTGTTTGCTATCTCTGTTCCTGAGCTTTAGCTTTGAATCAGGTTCAAGATTCTAAGGAAGTTTTCCATTAGGTGTTTTTATTCTCTTTCAGTGCAAGAGCTCCTAGAGTTTTCTTCTATACATTGAAAGAACTGGCTTTAATTCTCTTTGGAGCCATCTCCTGAGGGATACAGGGGTTTTATGATCCAATTTGGCAGCATGAACAATTCATTTTCAGCTAAACGTGTATATATAAGCCAGGACTCAATGCTTAATTTAGCTTACACAAGTTCATCCTTTGAACATTTAATTTTTGTTTTCCTGTTCAGAATAATATTCTTCAATCTATAATTTCTTCTTAAATTTGTTATCAGGAGCCATAAACACTTACCTTTCCTTTTTTCCCAGAGTATTACAGGGATAACTGTGTTCAGGTTACATAATGTGCTTTTTAAGTCAAAATCGTAAGTGTACCCTTCGCCCACACTGTGTGCATTGTACCGTTTAGTAGTGGATTAACCCGCACCCCCACCTACTTGATTCCCATAGAGGGCACGGGGTGTTGATCAGCTAGTTCTCATTGGCTCCTGGGTGCATGTGGTGTTTATTTCTCCATTCTTGCCATACTTAGAAGAATGGTCTCCAGTTCTATCTGTAAACAGTTACCTTTAACTTTCCTTTTGCTTCTCAGTTTACCAGTGGGTGACCTATTATTTTGAAAAAATACTGACTTTGAAAATAAAGGAAATGTAAAATAGAAAAATTGTGCAAATAAAGGCTTCATCTCAGATATGTATTTAAAAGTTACTGTAATCCCAAAACATAAGTCAAATGAAAATTCTTTGCAAATCTAAACAGCCTGTATAGAGAATGATGGACTTTCGTTGTTAATGACCCAGACTGTCCCACTGAGTTGTTCATCCTCTGTGTTGGGATCTAACACTGGCATTTGAAGATACTAGATGTTGAGTCTTTCAAACGTCACTACGGCTTTTATTGCAGCTTGGGACTCTGGGCACTCACAGTCCTGGTGCCTGTAAATAAACAGTCATTAACCTGCTCTTTGTACAGTTAGCTAACATATTTTTACTGTCCTAATGACTTTCCCTATTAAAAAAAAAAAAGGCCATCTTGTGAAGTCATACATCTGTGACAACCTTGAGGCTCAAATACTGGACTTCAGGCCAGAAATATTTTGCATATTTGGCAGCATGGTTGGCACAAGGCTGTTGAGACAGTGTTTATTTAGGATCAATCATGTTTTCCTATGTAGTCACACTCAGTACCATACCAAATCAGGTGGGACTGACCTCATGCCTTAGAAATCATTGGTCACTGGCTGCTGTATAATAATTAGGCCATGTAATGACACCTCAGAGAATAGAGTGGCTGATCCAGCCATTCCAGGGAACTGACGGTTTAAGATGGTGAAGAAGTGAAGAGTGGGTTTTTGTGAATGTATTTTTTACTTTCTGAATTTGGAGATTAGGTAAGATTATAATTGTAAATTTTAAATACTGAGTTACTTATTTTCAAGGCGTTTATAGTGTCACTTTTTAATCTTTAATAATATTTTATGAAATGCCTTAAACATATTTAGAGAATAATTTAGCAGACATCGATGTATCTATACAGGCATGCATTTTAACATTTTACCATATCTGCTTCGAATTTTTAAAAACAACCTATTACGCGCACAGTTGAAACCACTTTGGACTGGTTTTCAATCGTATTATAGTGTCACTTTTTTGCTTCCTACAGGACGGCAATGATTCAGATGAATTTATGTGAAAGAAGAAAAGGACCTTTGAAAGATGTGGCTACGGAGGCCCTTGGAGACCTTTTGATTTCATCTATATTCTAAATTATAAAATCAACCCAAGTTCAACCTTCATTCTACACAGATATTGTTGATTTTGGAGTGTTAAGAAAAAAATGATTCCTTTTTTGCTGACAGAAAAGGATTGGATACATATAAAATAGTTGAGCTTGACAGTATATAACTTAAGGAAAGCGAAAAATATTTTTGCCAGAACATGTCTCCGTATTTCACGAAAGCTGGCTGCCCTTGTTCTTGAGATAGACGTGGGAAGAAACCAACTCTGAGAAGTATGTCTGTGGCTCTGGTCTATCCCTGAAAACAGATGTCTTAAAACGACTTTCATATCCTCAAAATATCTTTACTTCTGTCAAGAAGAATGTGTTGGTGGGCAGTACATGCAAATGTTCTCCCGTCCCTGATTTCCTGATGAAAAAAAGGCATATGGGTTGAAGATGAGTGATATTTTCAGATTACTGGCTTCAGTATTCACTGTTGCATCCTGTCACCTGAATCTGTTAGGGCAGCGATCCTCTGCTCTTAGCTTGTCTCGGCTTTCACATCCTTGCTTTCTCCCACCGGGGGCCTCCGTCTTAGTATCATCTTATTTAAAGGAATTGTTGGTGTTAGTCAAGGGCGGGCTTTGTGACAGTTGTTACCTGAATACCAAGTATCTGTACAACAACTTTGAGGCTTGAGGAAGAAATAGGAAGATGTTCCCTGTCAATCATTTGGGTGATAGACGTTACCCAGTTTTGTCTTGAGATACAGCATGAATCAGAGTCCAGATTGCAGTTGTGATTTTAGAAAGAAGCCTTTTACTCAGCAGCCAAGTAATTTTTTTTCCCTTACCCCTGAAATAGTAATTACTTTGAGTTGTGACCCCAGAGTTCAGATTTCTCATTATCAATTCAGTATCTTACTGTATAACGTTACTACTGAATCACCTACTAGCCAGTGTGATTTTGAATAGAAAATGGGTATTTATTCTGCACATCAGGCAACTCCTGTAGAAAGGGACAGAACAAGGAGAAAGAGCAAAGCCTATAGGACAGGGGACACACAGATTGATACTTTAACCTCACCCAGAACTCCGTATCCAGCTTTCTTATTAATTGTGTTCTAACTGAGCAAAAGTGGTCTCCTTCAACAACTATTCCACCTGTAATTGCACTTTAGAACTATGTGTAAAACCAAGACTAGTATTTCCACGTATTCCAAGTTGGTGTGTGGGGTTGAACTGGAAAATTCCTTAAGGCGTAACTCATTGGTCAAATTTTGAGGGGATCTGGAAGACCACTCCAGAGACAGTAATTTTGTGTGTGTGCATAATAATGTGCAGCCTGAAGTTCTGTAGTTTAAAGTTACAATAAAGATCATTTTTTATCTGGAAGGACATTGATAAATGAAAGGGCAGCTCCATAGACAAGCTGGTTTTGAGGGCTATCTTGCTGTAAGAAACCTCATGTATCAGGTTTATCAGGTTCTGTTGGGGAGATCATCTTCCTCCACTGATAAATTCCTCTTTTGTCCAGTTCCCTGGGGCAGCAGCACTTTTGATGGGCTGTCGCTGTAGGGATCCCTCAGCCTGGTGACCCTGAGCACTCTGTGGCAGGCACCGCATTTGGGGACGTTGTGCTCTACATTGCAAGACATGTTGATAATTTTGGAATATATATTTTTACTGTAGTACAAGAGATTCTGGGGTCCAGTCTGAAACATTTCATCACTTTCAGCTTACAGTGTTTTAAAATGTCAGGGCCTCTCTGCTGGGTTCTCTGTGCTGAATTTCTAGCTCTTCAACCTTTTCAGCCAATCCATGCTGATTTTTTCCCCCGCCTCTGCCTATGTGTTTTGGTATCTGGGAGGTATCGACTCTTTTATGTCCTAAAAAAAAAAAAAAAGTTCATTGTTGACAGGTCAAACTAGGCATTGAAGTCATCTCATTTCTTGCCTTTGGCACGTTTCCCAAATGTTTGAAGGAAAATTCCAAATTGTTGCTATTTTTATGAATTGTGTATGCCCTTGATCAAATTTTTGCATCCTGAGGGTTTCTCAGTGAAACTGAGTCACCTTGCCAACCCTGTCTCTAGTGTCGTCCTAGTTTCATTTAATTTGTTTCACAAACTCTGCTCTGTTGTTGCACTCCGATAGCTTTAGACTTCACATTTCCCACCCGGCTTTGTCTGTCTAGGGCCACATGGGGCGAGAGAAGTTTGTCACAGTGCTTGTGCTGAAATGGATGTTGAGAAACTGACCAAGATACCGAAGATTTTGACATAAGCAGGTGACAGGCTTTTAGTTGAGCCCTTTCACTATCGTTTTTCTCGTGTGGGCCACGCATAGATTTCAGTGAGCCTTTTGACTTCAGGGCCGGCACTCCCCACCCCCACCCCAGAGACAGTGTGAGCCACACGCAGCAGAGTGGGGGGGAGAACAGCTGCAGCCCCCGGTTCTTTTTCCCACTGTGTTTGCATCTACCTGGGAGGAGAGTGTGTTCCCTGAGCTGGAACTGGTTATGGGGCAAACTGAGCAGGGCAGCAAAAGGAGAAATGGAGCAATTTTTCAGTCTCTCCTGAACAGTGATACTGAAGCCTTTTCCTTTGTTTGAAGAACAGCACGTGAATAACATTTCTATATTCAAGATGATCATAATAGAGTAGGCAACCTTTGATTTTAAAGTAGACTAAAAATAGACCCAACTATAATCAAAGAATAGAAAATCAGAAACTTAAAAGCCCAAGCTAAATTTTAATCTCAACCCACTTGACTCCAGTATGTGGCAGCTCAGACTCAGGAGGGCGCTGCTGTGGCCTGAGCCAAGTTCACATTCAAGTTGCACTAGATGAGAACTCTTCTCTGCAGGGCAGACGAGTCCAGCATGGGCAAGAGATTTGTATGTGCATTCTGTCATTTAATAAAAATGAGACAATGCCAATCGTAGATAGATCCAGCATATCTTGGATGAATGATCTGTAAAATATAATAAAAGCTTATAGTTTGAGTAGAACCATGCGTGTTTGTGAGATTTAACTTTCCTTCTCGAAGATGCAGTCTCCCCGATGGGATGTGCGTGCTTGTTTTAGGTAAGTAGAGAAAAGGAGGTTCTTGCACTACCTGTGATGACGCCCTTCAGTGTTTGCTCCTTTGGAAGTGGAGAAGCAAATGAGAATGAAGGGAAGAGCGCCCAAGAATTCCAGGAAGAGGATTGGAGAACCCAAAGCTGGAAGGCCATAATACCTAAATACTAGCATTTGGAGTTTACAGCTTGACCCCTGCCCTCCCAGAATTCCTGGGAAGTCCATCTGAACTGTTGGCCACAGCGAGGCTGCAAATGGAAAGATTTTGGTTTCTTCATGAATGTAGGGCTCTGGGTAGTATTCAGCTCGTAGATTTTTACCCCTTCCAGCGTTGAGCTTACTCTCATTCGAATGTTAGAATGTTTTCAAGTAGGTATTAGGGTCAAGGGAGCAGCACAAACATACAAGTATTTCTCCCCACTGTAACAGCCTCTTGGAGGACATTGGGGTTATCTCTCTAGTCAGGGCAGCATCTGCATCCTTTGTTTGAACTGCCTCACCTACTAGAATTTGGGGGTTTAAATGTTTGAATAAATTATATGGGGAATGTAATTTGTAACCAAAATTTTCGTACAGAAAAATCTTGAGATCCTTATACACCAGTGCACTAAAAATACAAATACCCCCCTAACACCGTGTCTTAATCGTGCTGTACGTTAGATTATACCTACCGTTGTCTCATGTTGTTTGCTTAGTTGTGTCTTCGTTGTAAGCTCTGAGCTTTCCACCTTAGTGGCTGTGACTACAGGACTGCTCTGCAGCCAAGCGAGAAACAGGGCCCTGCCCTGGGCATGTCCTGAGTGGTACTGACCCAAACCTTTCTGCACCTAACAGCCAAGGGATGGTGGCCAGGGGAAAATACTGCTCACTCTAGAAATCCGTGTAGCAAGCCTGGCGAGTGGGTGTTCATATTGAAGCCTGGAAAAAAAAACAATTCTCCAAAGTCAGTGTTGTGTTTGTCCCGACATCACTCCCATCTTGCAACCGCTGCAGTAAAAATATAAGACTAATGGCCTGACATTTCACATCCTGCCTAGATGAAGCCTTAGCTGCCCGGGCTCCTGCTGATGTTTTGGTTTCTGCCTCAGCAGTTTGCTTTGTATATACAAGGCTAACGTTGCTTATGATTTCAGAAAAGGACTAGGATTTTTCGTGTACTAAAGGCTTGATCTTGAGGCTTTTTGACCCTTGGTGAAGACACAATCAAGGGTCAACAATGAAAACTACAGCCTGAAAAAGAAAATTTTCTTGGCGGCACTGTGCCATGCCCTTTAAACAAGCTCAGCTGGGTGGGGCTCCAGCCCCATGTACCAAGGGTGGCAGGTTCAAACCCAGCCCCGGCCAAACTGCAACAAAAAAATGGCTGGGCATTGTGGAGGGTGCCTGTTTTTCCCAGCTGCTTGGGAGGCTGAGGCAGGAGAATCACCTCGGTCCAGGAGTTGGAGGTTGCTGTGAGCTGTGTGATGTCACGACACTCTACCAAGGGCAATAAAGTGAGACTGTCTCTACAAAAAAAAAACAACTTAGCTGTGCCAGAACTGTCTTCATCACAAACCCCTTAGCTTCATGTTATGACTGCCCTTCAAAACTGAATTTTTTTTTTAATTTAATGGCTAAGGTACTGGCATCAGTGAGGCTTATGTAACATTTCAAAACTGGAATTGCTTTTAGAAGAGTCTTTGGAAAGGGCAGGAAGGTCAGAAATAGACAAAGTTTAAATTTGGATACCAAAAAGGCTTTTCTGGTACCTGCGATCAAAAAATGTTTTCTGTTTTCAACAAGGAAGAAGGAGGTGCGTGTTCCTGACCACCAGCCCAGGGTGAGGCCACTCCCTGCATGGTCCCTTTCCTGCCTGGTAGAGCGCTCCTCTGCCCATTACTGGATAGCTGGGGCTTTGGAACACAGCAAAACCTGTCAACAATGCATCAGTTACCTGGACATTTTGACACCCTCATTTCTATCAAAACAAGAGAACCACCGAGCAGAAGCTGTTACGTCAGAATTAAGGGGTCAAAAGCACAGACCTTCCCTCATCTCAGCTATGTGCCCTCCTGGCCTTCAGGGTCAGGAGCAATTGCTAAACTTTCATTTACATGATTCATACACAAGATTCAGGATTCAAAAGGTATAAGAGGGTGTAAGGTGAAAAGTGTTCCCAGTCCCTTCTTAGGGACAAATGATGCCACCTTTGTTCAGATTCAAGGCAGAAGCTCTAGATCTGGATTTGTCTGAGCTTGGGGGTTCTGTCTGCCCCTCTCATGGATGGGGCTCCTCTCTGCCTCCCCTCCAGGGCCTGTAACCCAAGAGGAAATGCCCCAGGGCTTCCCAGGCCTCTTGGGGTTTAAGGGGAGACAATGAGTTCAGAAATGGGGAGAAACGCAAAGATTAGGAGGCCCTTGGTTACTGCCCACGGACCAGCCTCTGCTTGGACACCAAGTTACAGATGGGTTGTGAATAAGCCGCTTTGTTCCAATTAAAGTCAGCTCAGTGGAGAGTGAAGAAGGTGAGAAGGCCGCTGGCTTTCATCTCAGTGTGCGCTGGGGGTGGGAAGACTCGAACAAGTGGGTGAGGAGTGGGGAGGTGGAGGGAACAGGGCTGGCCTCTGGCTACCCCCTCCGACTTTCCCAGCCTGCCCACCCACCTGCCTTAGCCTCTGGGGGTCTGTGGGCGAGGCTGTCTGTGAACGGTGTGCTGAAGGAAAAAGAACTGAACCCATCGTGTGCCATTTCCACCCCTAGACTTGACTTTCAGGCTGTGGATTTTAGAATACAGCTCTGCTACTTTTCCATGTGACTTAAGACAAGTCACTTATCTCCTCTGGTCCTCTGCCCGCCAGATGGTGAGAAATGGGACAGAGCTGAGATTGTAAATTCCAGCGCTACAGGGTAGGACACACAGCAGACGGGAGTTGGGGCTGCCACGGTGAGCTGTGGGTATGCGGTGACAGTGCCAGGGCAGCACACCACTCTTCTAAGCCAGGGAGCTGCTTCAGCCTGGCTAGTTATCGCCATTGGGAAATAAAGTTTTATTAGGAAAGCCAGTGAGGAGTTCACATCAAAGGAGCTGAACTTGACAGGCCAATGGAAGTAGATGTTTTCTCCCTACCACTTCCTTCAACAACGCTCTGGTTTCTCTTCCCCACCTTTCCATGACATCTTGATGAACAGATAAGATTCTGTGACTTTCCAATCACACCGTCTAGTACAAGAACTATTTCATTTTAAAAAGATTATTGCCTTGTAGATATGAAAAACTCATTTAAATCAAAACTCCAATCTCACATGTAATTCAAAACTTCAGCCCACCTCCTAGCCCAGGTCTGATTCTTCACCTGGCCTCTGCCCCAGCACCTCCAGAATCAGGGCAGAGGCTGGAGAAGGGGGGATTGAGGAGGATTCCCTGCTGGATCCTCCATGACTGCGGCACAGAGTAGGGGTTAGAGAAGGAGGGGAGAGAGTCTTTGTGACAGGCACAATTAGGATCTGGCTTTTGGTGGCCACACACAGCAGGTGCCTGAGGGCCTTCAGTGACATAGTTCTGTGGCCCAGGGATGTGCTTCCTAGCTGAGTTCTCGCCATCTTACTCCCTTCCCCAACCACGAGCGGCACACCCACATCTCCTTCTAAGACTTGAGTCTACTTGCATTGGCGGCAGCCTGCTCCAGCAAAGTGTCCACAATCCAGCTCCCACCTGGGACCCAACTCCTACCTGGAACCCAACTTCTTCCTCCCACTCAGCCAGAGGGAACCTCCACTTGCCAGGGGAGGCGAGTTCAGTTTGGCCGCCTGCTGCCTTGTCTCCTTACCCTGCCATGTGGGCAGCTCTCACTAGGGCCGTTAGACTTTGGGGAGAAGCAACAGCAGTTTTTTTAATAAAGCAGGCCCAGCAAGCCCGCACCCCACCCACATCCCAGGCCCACCAACACGTTCTCCCCATGCACACAAAGGCTCCTTGTTTGCCTTGGGGTGGTGGGAGCGGAGGGTCCGAGCTCTTCCTCCCTAAGCCTGTGGATTTTCTTCACTGTCACCCTTAGCACTGTTGTTTCTTGCATAGTTGTCAGGAGATCGGTTTTGCTGTCCTCTGGTACATCCTGCAACTGGACTGCAGATGCACTCACCACTCCTTGCCCTCTGCTTTGAGACTTCACCAATATCCAGTAACATCATACAGCGCAAACCTGGGCTTTTAGTTAACATTTCCAAATTTGTATGTGTTGGCTCAAAACTCTAACACTGCATGGGCCAAAAACAAGGCTTATCTATGGGCTGTGCCCTGCCCGTGAGCTAGCAGCATTTGAGGGGTCTGGGTTAGAATGAGTTCTAGGTCTCCCCCACGAATTTGTGATTTTTCTGGCTTTAGCACCAGCCACTGGAAGGAGCAGCTTCCCGGCAATGTATCAACTTGAGGGGATGCCGCGCGTGTCCTCGAGGAGGAAGCTATGAAGAAAACAGCCAGCAGGTGGCAGGAGAGAACAAGCCCGGTGCCCTCCAGTGGAAGTCCCAGCTGCCCTTGAGGCCCCGCAGTGTTCCTGCCGCGGATGGGAGGCTGGACTTAGAATCTAGCTGCACATCTTGAAAAGCTGTGCTTCTCAGGGGGTCTCCAAGCTCTTTGCCACTGAAATATTAGAAATGTGAGGTGGAAGATGCCTGAACTTTCTAAACCAACACCATGTGTTGATTTAAAAAGGAAATCACTGTCAAAACACAATGCTTATGTTTAAAAACAAATCTCTTTTGTTTGTTTTGGAATCAGCTTGTATCTTGCCTTTGCACGCATCAGACACCAATCTGACTCTTCTGTGACAGTCACGACGCCCCTAAACATGAGACCTCAGCCTCGATGTGAACACCCCCAGAGACGGAAGCTCCGGGGTGGGGGAGGGACTTGCTAAGGCCCATTCAGTTATTAGAAAGTCACTTTACTGAGCCACAGCCTCACAGTGACTCCTACCCGTCGTGCTGCCTTTTAGAGCCACCTAGAGCAAGTTGAATTCTCTTTCATGTGACAGCTTAAAAGGTTTAGAGACAGTTGTCAGCTACCACCTGTGACTCCTCCTGAACATCCCCTACTCTGTGATCCACTGTGACTCCGCAGGAAAAGCAGGTGTCTGTGAACAGAGCCGAGGCCCCTGTTAGGGTGAACTCTCCCCTGTTCACCTAACTCCCAAGGAAACCGTCTCCAGAGCTGTGCGGGGGCATCAGCCATGACCCCAGCTGGCCTGCACAAGAGTGGGAAAGAGAGGATCCTTCTCCAGAGGTAGCTGAGATCCCCTGACTGTGGGGCTTGCGTCGTCAATTATATCCCTATTTTTTCCACACACTGTGTTAATTATTCTGAGCTCTTTTTGATTTCTGAAATTGGGAGGGTTTGGACCATGGTATAGGAAGTTGGATTGAGTCTTTAGTAGAATGATTTTGAAGTATTTCTTTTTCTATTGTCTTATAAGATTTGGCATGATCTGTTTTTTTGAAATTATCTGTTACTTTCATGTATAAATATTAGCTGTCTATTTTTTTGAGACTTTGGAAAAACAAAATAAGAAGAAGTTATCTGATCAAACAAAATAAGAAGTTAACTGAGTTTGTTCTATAATAAACATACTTCTATCTGACAATGTGAATGTTACTTTCTTTGCATTATTACCATTATTATTGCTTAATATTTC
>CAUYQV010154230.1:0-25432 GCA_963574575.1 Galagoides demidoff | reverse complement strand
TGTATGTGGGTTCCACATGGTGAGGCATAACATCAACACAGGCATCATTTTAGTGCTAAGATTCATTTCCTTGACCAGGTTTTTCAAAGGCATGATTGTAAGAAAACTTTTTTTTTTTTTTTTTTTGCAATTTTTGGCGGGGGCTGGGTTTGAACCTGCCACCTCTGGCATATGGGGCTGGCGCTTTACTCCTTTGAGCCATAGGCGCCGCCCAGTAAGAAAATGTTTATATGAGCCCTCCAGTTTCTATTGTGCATGCATAGACAGAAGTGATAACAGAAGAAATACAGCTATGGCATCCGTTAAAATTATGTGTATATGCACATAATTACATTTATTTTATTTTTATGTATTTATTTATTTATTTATTTTGAGACAGAGCCTCAAGCTGTCACCCTGGGTAGAGTGCTGTGGCATCACAGCTCACAGAAACCTCAAACTCTCAGGCTCAAGCAATTCTCCTGCCTCCACCTCCCAAGTAGCTGGGACCACAGGCGCCCACCACAACGCCCGGCTATTTTTTGGTTGTAGCCATCATTGTTGTTTGGCGGGCCCGGGCTGGATTCACCAGCTCAGGTGTATGTGGCTGGTGCCTTAGCTGTTTGAGCCACAGACGCTGAGCCTTTATTTTATTTTACATTTATTTTTATTTCAGGTTATTATGAGTATACAAACTATTAGGTTACAATGTTGCATATGCTGGGTAAGGTCTCTGTAGTAGTTGTCCCCCTGACCCAGGAGGTGTGCCATCTACCCTCTCATTGTGTCCATTAGGGGAGAGCACACCAACCCCCACCCATCCCCCAATTTGAATTAAATTGAATTGTTCTCTTGTGTGGACCTGTATTTGAATATTTATTAGCTTCATGTTAGTATTGAGTATGTTGGATACTTGTTTTTCCATTCTTATGATACTTTACTAAAGAGAATGTTCTCCAGTTCTATCCAGGTTAGTACAAAAGACAAAGTCTCCATCATTTTGATGGCTGAATAGTATTCTATGTATACATACACCAGTTTATTAATCCACTCATGCCTTGATGGGCACTTGGGTTGATTCCACATCTTGGTGATTATAAACTGAGCTGCAATAAACAAGCTAGTGTAAATGTTCTTAGGGTAAAATGATTTTTGTTTTCTTTTGGGTAGAGACCTAGTAATGGGATTGCAGAATCAAATGGAAGGTCTATTTTGCGTTCTTTGAGGATTCTCCATACTTCTTTCCAAAGATGCTGTATGAGTTTGCAGTCCCACCAACAGTGTAAAAGTGTTCCCTTCTCTCCACAACTGCACCAGCATCTGCAACTTGGGACTTTGTGATGTGGGCTCTTCTCACTGGGGTTAAGTGATATCTCAGGATGGTTTTGATTTGCATTTCTCTGATGATTAGGGACAGTGAGCATTTTTAAAATATATTTGCTGGCCATTCTTCTGTCTTCTTCAGAGAAGGTTCTGTTCATGTCTCTTGCCCAGTGATAGGTGGAATTGTTTGCTCTTTTCTTGGTTAATTTGAGTTTTCTGTAGATCCTAGTTACCAACCTTTTGTCAGATTTGTAACGTGCAAATATCTTTTCCCATTCTGAAGAAAGTTGTCTATTTGCTGTAATTGTTGTATCCTTAGCTGTGCAGAAGCTTCTCCACCCAATTAAGTCCTGTTTGTTTATTTTTGTTGTTGTTGCCATTGCCAATGCAGTCTTTTTCATAAAAATTTTACCAAGGCCAATACCATCTAGAGTTTTTCTCATGCTTCCTTCTAGGATTTTTATCATTTCCTTTCTTAGATTGAACTCTTTTATCCATTGTGAGTCAATTTTTATAAGTGGTGGGAGGCCTAGGTCCAGTTTCAATCTTTTACATGTGGCTATCCAGTTCTCCAGCACCATTTATTGGATAGAGATTCTTTTCCCGAGTAAATGCTTCTGTCAGGTTTATTTAAGATCAGATGGTAAAAAAAAAGATCAGATGGTGATCTTCATCTCTAGGTTTTCTATTCTGTTCCATAGATCTATGTCTCCATTTTTGTGCCAATACCAGGCTGTTTTGGCCACTGTGGATATAACCTGAAGTGTCTGGCACAGTGATGCCTCTGGATTGGTTCTTGTTACTAAGAATGGCCTTGGCTATATGGGTTTTCTGGTTCCATACAAAATGAAGAACTATTTTTTTGAGTTCTTCACAGTATGATATTGGTATTTTAAGGGGGATTGCCTTAAATATGCATTTCTATTTAAAACTTAGTGATAATAATAAATAAGAATTAAAGGAACTTACTGATAGGTATTAATATTGATAAAAAATACACTGAAATGTGCTATCACCACTCTGACACACTGAAACTGTACATTCAGAATTAATGAGCAATGAAATTGCTATTTTGCTTTGTAACTCACTTTATTTTATTTTATTTTATTTTATTGAGACAGAGTCTTACCAAGTCACCCTCGGTAGAGTGCCCTGGTGTGACAGCTCACAGCAACCTCAAACTCTTGACCTTTAAGCAATTTTCTTGCCTCAGTCTCCCGGTAGCTGGGACTACAGGTGCCCTCCACAATGCCCCTGGCTATTTTTTTTTGTTATTGTTGTCATGGTTGTTTAGCAGGCCTGGCCAGGTTCAAACGCGCCAGGCCTGGTGCATGCCGCTGGCACCCTAACAACTGAGCTATGGGCGCCGAGTCTCGCTTGACTTTTTTAAAGTTCCATGTCTATTTTTACAAACTCATTGAAACTCACAGGAAACTTTGAAGGCATCTCCATTCCTGTTCAAGCTTGCCTTTGTTATAGTAATTAAATGCTCAGGGTAGGGACTCCAACACTGAGGTACTAGCCTTTTTGTAAGGCAAGTTTCCTTTTATGGAAGTAGCTGAGTGACTCTTTTTTTTTTTTTTTCCCCCCAATAAACTTTTTATTTAGGACAGTTTTCGATTTACAGAATTATATGAAGATTATACAGAGAGTTCCGTGTGTCCCATACCCATGTTTCTCTGTCATTAATACCTTACATTATATGTATATTTGTCACAAATGATGAACCAATATTAGTATATTATTATTAACTGAAGTTCGTATTTTATTCACATTCCCTTAGTTTTATTTATTTATTTATTTATTTATTTTTTTTTTTTTTAGACAGAGTCCCACTATGTCGTTCTTGGTAGAGTGCCGTGGCTTCACATCTCACAGCAAACTCAAACTCTTGTGCTCAAGCATTTCTCTTGCCTCAGCCTCCCAAGTCTCTGGGACTGCAGGCATCTGTCACAATGCCCAGCTATTTTTTGTTGCAGTTGTTATTGTTGTTTAATTGACCTGGATTAGGTTTGAACCCGTCAGCCTTGGTGTATGTAGCATAGCCACTGTGCTACAGGCGCCAAGCCAGTTTTATCTATTTTTTTTAAGATATAGAATCTTGCTTTGTTCCCAAGGCTGGAGTTCAGTGGTGGGATCATAGTTCACTGCAGCCTTGAATTTCTGGGCTCGAGATCCTCCTGCCTTAGCCTCCCAAGCACCTGGCACTATAGCCATGTGCCACCACATCTAGGTAATTAAAAAAAATGACAGATGGGGTTTTGCTGTATCGCCCAGGCTGGTCTCAAACTCCTGGCCTCAAGAGGACCTCCTGCCTCAGACTTCCACAGTGCTGGGATTACAGGTATGAGCCCCCACACTTCACCAGATTGCCATATTTTTAAAATAATGACCTTTTTCTGTTCCAGGCTCTCATCTAGGTGCCACATTATACTCCTTGTCATATCTCAGTAGGCTCCTTTTGAATTTGACAGCTTCTCGGACTTTCCTCATTTTTATGGCTTGATGGTTTTGAGGGGCGCTGGTCAGGTGTTTTGTGGACACCTGCTCTATAGGGATTGGTCTGTTTTTCTGATGATTATACTGGGGTTGTGGGTTTGGGGAAGGGATAAGGCTGTTGTCAGCACATCCTATCAGGGGTATATATCATCAGTTGCTGATGAATTATTATCACTGTTGCTGCTAACCTTGATCCTTGGCTTGGGCAGTGTTTATGAGGAGTCTCGGCAGTAAAGTTACTCTTTTTTTCCCCTCCCCTTCCATTCTCCTTATATTTTTATCAGAAGAAAAACATCTCTCTTCTCTCTAAGCTCTGTCACAGCCTTGCCTTTCTCCCCATGAACATGCACTACATCTGAACATTGTCTCTGAAAATCCCTGAGGACAGTCTTTCTAAATCCCGGCAGTATATCTGTTGGCATCTTCTGTCTCGGGTTTGGTGGGAAGTAGTTTCACACTTTGGTAGAAACATGGTGGGAAAAAAATGATTCAATATAAATATTCAGCAAGTATAGCTGGTAGTCCTGAGGTCTTTAAAGTTATAAGTATCCTTCCCATTTTCTCTCTATGCTACAAATAAGTTCTTCCATTTTTAAAAGAAATAATTCTCGATTACAATCAAAATAAATAGCCTTCTATGTTCTCCTATATTAAATATATCTTCTGGCTAATGGCTGGTGGAGGTTTACCATATTTCCTTTCTATTTTTTGTTTTGTTGTTTGTTTGTTTTTGAGACAGAGTCTCAAGTTGTCGTCCTGGGTAGAGTGCCATGGCTCACAGCTCACAGCAGCCTCAAACTCTTGGACTTAAGTGATTCTCTTGCCTCAGCCTCCCAAGTAGCTGGGACTACAGGTGCCCGCCATAACACCTGGCTATTTTTTGGTTGCGGTTGTCATTGTTGTTTAGCTGGCCTGGGCCAGGTTTAAACCCATGACCCTCGGTGCATGTGACTGGTGTTGTAACCACTGTGCTACAGGCACCAAGATGTTTTGTTTTGGTTTTAGAGACAAAGTCTCACTCTGTCACCTTCAGTAGAGTGCTGTGGCATCACAGCTCACAGCAACCTCAAATTCATGGGCTTGAGCAATCCTTTGGTTTCAGCCTCCCAAGTAGCTATAACTATCAGTGTATGTGACTGTGCCCAGCTAGTTTTTAATTTTTTTTTTTTTTTTTTTTTTTTTTTTTTTGTAGATACGGGGTCTTGCTTTCTCTCAGGCTGAAGCAATCCACCCACCGTGGCCTCCAAGAGTGCTAGGATTACAGACATGAGCTACTGTCCCTGGCCATATTTCCTTTCTTATCTACAGGCAACTGGACGATCTGGTGTAACCAGGCATTTCCATTCATTGCAGCCTGACAGATTGTTGAGAGTGGAGCCAGGTCAGGTAGAAGAATTGATGGGCAGAAATTTGGGGAGTGTGTGGTGTCTTTTCTTCTCATCAATAAGACAACCGAACTACTTATTTTTTTTAAGCACATAAAAGGAGGGGTGGTAATTGACTTAATAATGGAAATACGACTAGAGTCATAGTCTCAAATGATGTCATCAAATGACAAAGTGATGTTGGCTTCATTCCCAAACTCCAGATGGCAGCAAGGTGGCTGCCAGGAGCTCAAGACCCCCTCACTCTTGAACAATTGTAGACAATGGCTCCACGAGTACAGAAGTCCACACACACCACTCTTACTTTTCAGTTCAACTAAGTAAAAGAACAATGTGAGTTATACCTTTTTTTAGATATCTGCACAAAATGACTAAAACTAAAGTAGCCTAGAAGTGATTCTATAGAAATTGACTCTAAATATTATAATTACTAAGGACAATTTCTAACTGAGAATTTCCACACTGGTGTAGGATACTTGGATATATATGTTCAAACATCTCACCATCAACTTTATTTTTACTTCAAATTCTCCTTTTTCTCTTTCAGTTTTTTTTTTTTACTTTCTTCTACGTCTATTATGTGTCCACAATTTGTAAGAGAAATACACAATGCCATTTTCAAAATGCCACTTTCATTTCAATACCATAAAAGAAAGAGAAAATTTATAAGAGAAATTTACAATCCCTTTTCCATGCCTTAGGCTAAAACCAAAATCAAACTATAGAAGTATATACAGAAATATATAAAGAAGTAGATAAAGGAAAATGGACAGCCTCTTTTCCCACACTCATTCTCAGAAGTAACCACTGTCAGGCCAGGTGCGGTGGCTTATGCCTGTAATCCCAGCACTTTGGGAGGCCGAGGTGGGAGGATTGCCTGAGCTCATGAGTTCAAGGCCAGCCTAAGCTAGAGTGAGACCCTATCTAAAAATTGCCAGGTGTTGTGGCTGGCGCCTGTGGTCCCAGCTACTGGAGAGGCTGAGGCAAGAGAATCGCTTGGGCCCAAGAGTTAGAGATTGCAGTTTGCTATGATGCCACAGCACTCTACCAAGGGTGACAAAGTGGGACTCTGTCTCAAAAAAAAAGAGAAGTAACCACTGTTAATAGAATTATATTTTTTTCTTAAAAAAATCATATATAGGCTCGGCGCCTGTGGCTCAAGTGGCTAAGGTGCCAGCCACATACACCTAAGGTGGCAGGTTCAAATCCAGCCCAGGCCTGCCAAACAACGATGGCTGCAACCAAAAAATAGCCGGGCATTGTGGCAGGTTCCTGTGGTTGCAGCTACTTGGGAGGCTGAGGCAGGAGACTTGCTTGAGCCCAGGAATTGGAGGTTTCTGTGAGCTGTGATGCCACGGCACTCTACCCAGGGAGATAGCTTGAGGCTCTGTCTCAAAAAAAAAAAAAATCTCATATAGGCTCAGTGCCTATAGCTCAGCGGCTGGAGCACCAACCACATACACTGGACCTTGCTGGTTTGAATCCAGCCCAGGCTCGCCAAACAACAATGACAACTACAACCAAAAAATAGCCAGGCATTGTGGTGGGCACCTGTAGTCCCAGCTACTTGGGAGGCTGAGGCAAGAGAATCGCTTAAGTCCAAGAATTAGAGGTTGCTATGAGCTGTGACACCATAGACCTCTACCCAGGATGACATAGTGAGACTCTGTCTCAAAAAAAAAAAAAAAATATATATATATATATAAAATGAATATTGCTCTGTATTCTTTCTCATGCCTATAGAATTTATATTTTTGCATCAAAGAAAATTTTCTTTCTTTTTTTTGAGACAGAGCCTTAAGCTATCCCCCTGGGCAGAGTGCTGTGGCACCACAGCTCACAGCAACCTCCAACTCCTGGGCTCAAGTGAGTCTCCTGCCTCAGCCTCCCAAGCAGCTGGGACCACAGGCGCCCACCACAACGCCCGGCTATTTTTTTTTTTTTGGTTGCAGCCGTCATTGTTGTTTGGCAGCCCCGGGCTGGATTCAATACCGCCACCTTAGGTGTATGTGGCTGGCACCTTAGCCACTTGAGCCACAGGCGCTGAGCCAAGAAAAATTTCTTAACCTGATATATTGACCCAATAAGTGAGAGAATATTTTTAAAACTAGGTTTATTTTTATCATTTTCTTCAAGTGAATATACACATACAAATATAGATATATGTAATACAGCCTTCAAAATGGTCTGATTTTCTAATTTAAGCCCTTTTATAAAAATGGGCTTAATCATAGTACATTATTATAACCACTATTACTGGTCATATCAAGTATTCTTTTTTTTTTTTAAAGAGAGAGCTCTGAGGGGTTTTCTCTCTCTCTGTTGCCCAGGCTGTAGTATAGTGGCAAAGATCATAACTCTCTACAGCCTCAAACTTCTGGGCTCAGGTTTTCTTCCTGCTTCAGCCTCCTGAGGTACCTGGGACTACAGGCATCCTCTACCACGTTTGGCTAATATTTCTATTTTTAGTAGCAACAGGGTCTTGCTCTTGCTCAGGCTGGTCTCAAACTCCTGAGGTCCAGCGATCCTCCCTCCTTGGCTTCCCAGAGTGCTAGGATTACAGACGTGAACACACTGCACCAGGCCTTTTCATATTTCTTAATGACTTTGTTATTTCTACTTCTTCTAATACCTACCTCTTAATAAAGTGTCTTTACTTAAATAATTATTTTAGATGAAAAATTATCACTAGAATTAAATTTTTTTTTTTTTGAGACAGAGCCTCAAGCTATCCCCCTGGGTAGAGTGCCATGACATCACAGCTCATAGCAACCTCCAACTCCTGGGCTCAAACGAGTCTCCTGCCTCAGCCTCCCAAGTAGCTGGGACCACAGGCACCCACCACAACGCCCGGCCAAGATCCCTGTTCTAAAGTCACTTTTTCTATAATGTGTTTCATGACACCATTATTTAAAAAACGCTTCTTGGCACAACCTACCATTCTTCTCTCTATATTTTTTTCATACTACTTAGTACACATCTGACATACTAACTTCTAATATATTCACACATTTGTTAGTATCTGCATTTGTTTGTCTATATACCCAGTGGAATACAATCTCCACACTTTCAAGAATTTCTATCTGCTTCATTCATTGCTATATTCCCAGCACATAGAACAGGGCCTCAGCACACTGGACAAACATCAGTATGTATAAGTGTCAATGAGCATTTGTTAAATGAAAGATGGTCTAACATCAGAGGTAGAAAGAGGTAATAATAAATGAAGCATTTTATGATTAACCAGTCATGGTCCCCAATCTGTTCTTGTCATTAACCATGCAATTTTCCTAATTCCAAAAAATCACTTAGCACAAAAAGAAATCCCTCAGGGGCTCTGATGTGCTCCTACCTTGTTGAGTCAATGTGACATAGATTCCCTCCAGGGATACTTCTGGTTAGGTGGATAAGGAGAGAAGACTCAAAGGCAAAATATTGCCACTGCAGCCAGCAAGATACACATGCAAAGGTCAGCCAGAGGCAGGTTTTCTGAGTGACCATGGATAGGGAATCTAACAGATTTCTTTGTTTTGATCGGAGAGTAAATCATATTGTTGTATGAGCTCCTTGGTTCCATTTTAAGGAGGAAATTTATGCCAGACAAAGCAGAAGGGTGTTGGAGGACATCCGAGAAGGAATTCCAAGGTTGTAAACTGTGCTCTAGTCCAAGCATCATTGCTGCCAATTCTAAGAATTGGTTCATGATCAGTTACAGTGCTTAGTGCTGCTATTATACAATGTCAAGTGGAAGAGTCAAAGGCGGGCTCTTGATGACTTAGGAGTTTGCTTTATTGAAATAAAGCTTGTCTCATACTGAAAAGCTGAATCCACTCTAAAGTAAAATGGGATGGAATAATTTGTGAAAATTTTATGTTTTGATGTTCCAAATTTCCACATAAATTATTGCCTTAACCATGGGAAGAATGCTTAGAATATCTGTGACCAATTACTATAAATATTTATGACTAAATTGGTCTATTTGGAGAGAGAAAATGATAGAAACAATTTATTTGTCAAACTATTTGTTTGAAGTAAAATTGCTTAATTGAAAACATGACATACATACAGGAAAGAATACATATTGCAATGGTGCAACTTGATAGGTTTTCCTACTGCAAATAATTCTCTATGTACCACTATGACCAGAAAAATTGGATACCAACTGGATCCTGAGAAGTCCCCTTACTGTCCCATCCCAATCAAAACCCCATTCTACCCCAAAGTTAGGTCCAATACTAACTTCTTTTTGATTAGTTTTATGTGGCTTTAAATTTTACTTAAATGGAGTAACACAGTATGTTCTCCTAGGTATTTGATTTTTTCCTACTAATTTTAGATCTGTGAGATTCATTTATGTTGTTGCCTTTAACAATTCGTTATTTTTTATTGTTGTGTAGTTTACTATTTTATTAATATACCACAACTTAATCAGCCATCCCATTATTTCTGAGCGATTGGATTGTTTCTACTTTATTGCTACTATGAATAGTGCTCATGTGAGCATTTGTTGCAAGTGTTCTGGAAACATACATATGTGTGTGTATATATGTATATACATATATGTTAAATATATATGTTATAATGAAATTGTTGCATCATAGGATATGAGTACATTCAGTTTTGGTAGATACTACCAAAGAGTTTCCCAATGTGTTCAGACCAATTTGCATTCATATTAGCAATGCATGAGAATTTCAGTTGCTCCACATGTTTCTCAACACTCCGTATTTTCATTGTTTAAAAATTCGAGCCATTCTGGTATCTGTATTGTAGGACTTCATTGTGGTTTTGTTTTCATTTCTCTCATAGTCGATCATGTTGCACATTTTTTCTTATACTTTTTAAAAATTTGCTCATGTACTTTATTGATCATTTAAAATCTCCTTTTTTCCTGTTCAGTTCTTTAGCCCATTTTCTATTGGATTATCTATGTTTTGCATTGATTTTTAGGAAGAAGTTAGTTATGGATTTTTTTGTCCTTTATATGTCAGGTCGGTGCAACAGTAATTGTGGTTTTTGTGCTGTTGAAATTTGCCACTTGATACTGGAATGAATTCTTTAAAAAATGTGGTTATTTCATTTTAATGTGCCTTTCTTGCTTTATGTTATATGTTACTAATGAATTTTTACTTGTTATTTATTTTATATATTTTTTGGACTGTGGAAATAATGTTAGAAAAAAAGCAAATTCGAGTGATTTTCTTATTCAAGTTCAAAATGGGTTGTAAAGCAGCAGAGACAACTCACAACATTATCAAAACATTTGGCCCAGTAACTGCTAACGAACTTACCATGCAGTGGTAGTTCAAGAAGTTTTGTAAAGGAAGACAAGAACCTTGACGATGAGCATAGTAGCTGGCCATCAGAAGTTGACGATAACTACTTGAGAGCCATCAATCATCGAAGCTGATCCTCTGACAGCTACACAAGAAGTTAACCTCTTCCACCATATCCACCTGACCTCTTGCCAACCGACTACTACTTCCTCAAGCCTTTTGCGGGAAAAAACACTTCCATAATCAGCAGGACACAGAAAATGCTTTCTAAGAGTTCATTGAATCCCAAAGCTACAATTTTTATACCACAGGAATAAAGAAATGTATTTCTCATTGACAACACTGTATTGATTGTAATGGTTCCTATTTTGATTCATAAACATGTGTTTGAACCTGATTATAATGATTTAAAATTCATGGTCCAAAACCATAGTACTTTGGCATTAACCTAATATTTACCTGTGATATATAACACACACACAAGAGAGCACACTTAATTATCTCCTTTTATGTTGCCTTTTTAAAAACAATTTTTTTTTGAGGCATGGTGTCTCTGTTGCTAGAGAGTGGGTAGATGCTATGGTGCCGTAGCTCATAATACTATAGCTGCCCACCACAACACCCAGCTAGTTTTTCTATTTTTTGTAGAGACGGGATCTTGCTCTTGCTTGGGCCTATGCCAAACCTCTGAGCTCAAGCAATCACCCACCTCAGCCTCCCAGAGTGCTAGGATTACAGGCATGAGCCACCACGCCCAGCCAAAAACAATTTTCATGAAATATATTTATGTGCCATCAAATTAACTTATAGTGAGTATATAATTAGCAGTTTTCGTAAACTTAAACAGAATTTTGCGGCAATCACCAAAATTCTATTTCAGAGCAATTCTATTATCCTATAAGGATTCCTTATGCCTTTTGCTTTTAATCTTAATGACCACCCACAAGCCTCAGGCAAACACTAATCTGATTAGCTCCTATAGTTTTGCCTCTTATTGAATGTTAGGAAAATGGAAGTGTATAGAATATATGTTTTCTTCTGGCTTCTTTCACTTAAAATTGCCTTGAGATTCATTATTATTTTTAGATATATCCTTAGTTCCTTCCTTTTCATTACTGAGTAATTAACAGTCACTATTCACATGGTCACTAGATGAAGGACATTTTTTTTCCAGTTTTTGATGGTTATGAATAAAGCCACTATAAAATTATGCATACAGGCTTTAGTTTTCATTTTCCTTGGATAAATACCTTGGAGTGATATTCTTAAGTACATGTCCAACTTTTTAAGAAATTGGCAAACTATTTCTGTAAAATGGCAGATATTATTTTATATTCCCACCAGTAGTGTAGGAGAGTTCCAGTTGCTCCAGATCCTTGCTAGCACTTAGTGTTTTCATCACTTTTTTTTTCTTACTTTTACATTGTTCTAGCTTGAGTGTAATGATCTTATTGCGGTTTTAATTTGCTTTTCCCTAATGACTAAAGACGCTAAACATCTTTTCCTGTGTTCAATTGCTATCATATATTTTCTTTGTTGAAGTGTTTGTTCAAATATTTTATTGATCAAAATTGTTTATTTTCCTATTATTGAGTTTCAAGAGTTCTTAATTATTATGGCTGTAAAACCTTTGTCAGTTATGTGATCTGAAAATACGTGTCTCATAATTTCAGTCTGTAGCTTATCTTTCCATTCTTGTAAGAGTAAGTGTCTTTTGAAGAACAGAATTCTTAATTCCCATGAAGTCAAATTTACCAATTTTCTTTTCAGGTATTGTGTTTCGGTCTTAGAATATAAGAAATCTTTGTTTAATCTAAAGCTATACAATATTCTCCTATATTTTCTTCTAAAACATTTGTTGTTTTAGGTAACATTTTATTATAGAAATAATTTTGAGTTAATTTTTATATGGCTCAGAGTATGAATACTGAGGCTTATTTTTTTTAATCTATGTATCCAGCTATTTCAGCATCACTTGCTAAAAAGACTACCCTTTTTCTAATGTATTGCTTTTGAAACTTTGTCATGGAGTAGTTAAAATACATTTCTGTTAATCTATTTCTGGACTTTGCATTCTGTTCCATTGACATGTATGTTTGTCTTTATCTCTATATTTCTATATGTATATCATTTTGCCAAGATCATAGTGTGTTGATGATGTGTGTAACTTCATAATAAGTTCTGAACTCAGGTGATTTGAATGTTTAAATTTTTGTTTTTAATTTCAAAATTCTTGTGCCTCTTCAGGCTTTTTTTTTTTCCTAAATAACTTAGAATGAGCTTGCCAATTTCTATCAAAAATCCTACTGGGGTATGGATGGGATGTGCCTTTAATCTATACATAAATTTTGGTATATTTGAAATCATAACAAAATTGAATCTTCTGATTCATGAACATGCTATGTCTCTCCACGAATTTTTCTGTCAGTGTTATTCCTCTTCCATGTACCAACTCTGCAAAAGTTTTGCGAGATGTAAATACCTGTGTTTAGAGTTATTGGTGGTATCATAAATGGTGTTACATTTCAAATTTAAGTTTACCAGTGTTCCTGGAAGTATATAAAGAAAAAAATTTGTATGTAATAAATTTATATCTTACATACTTGCTAAACTGTCTCATAAGGTATAGTAGCATTTTAGAGTATTCTTTGAGGTATTCTACATAGACACGCTGTGTGATGATGACTGGAGTTATGAACATAGATATATCCCTTCCTTGTTTGTTATATCAGGGATGAAATATACAGTCTTTCACCATTATGTATGTTAGTTGTATACACACATAAAGCATGGATACAAAGTTCATGTGTAATTTACTATGTTAAAGTGTTTTATAATGTCTTTTATAAGGTTAAGGAAGTGTCCTTCTATTACTAATTTATAGAATAAAATTTAACATCTTTTTATAATAAAAGCTCTCAATGAATTACATATAGAATACATGTACTTTGATACAATAAAGGCTATACATTACAAGCCCATACACAATGGTGAAAAGTTGAAATCTGTTTTGCTTGAAGCAGGGCAAAACAAGGATATACAGTCTTACAGTTTTTATCCAGGATAGTACTTACTGTAGCAATTAGGCATGAAAAAGAAATAAGGAAGGAAAAAGTAAAAATGTCTTGGGGGTGATGTGATCTTATTATGCACAGAAAATCCTAAAGATGCCATGAAAAATTGTTAGAACTAATAAATAAATTCAGTAAAGTTGCAGAATAGAAAATCAGCATACAAAAATCAACTGCATTTCTATTCACAGAAAAAGAACTATCCTAAAAGGAAATTAAGAAAATAATCCTTTTAAAATAGCATAAAATGAATGAATATTTAGAAGTAAATTTAACCAAGGAGGAATATGAGTTGTACAGTGATAAGTATAAAGCATTAGTGAAAGAAATTGAAGATGACACAAATAAACGGAATGATAAATCATGTTCGTGAATTGGAAGAATTAATATTTTTAAGTGTTCCCTCTACTCAAAGCAATTACAGATTCAATACAATCCCTATCAAAATTCTAATGGTATTTTTCACAGAAATAGAAAAAGTAAATACATTTGTATGGGACTACAACAGATTCTGAATAGCTAAAGCAATTTTGAGAACTAAGAAAAACACTGGAGGCATAAACAATTCTGGATTTCAAATTATGTTGCAAGACTATAATAAACAAAGCAGTAGGGATCTGGTATAAAACCAAACATATAGACCAGGGGTGTCCAAGTCATAGCCCAATATGACTTTGAATGCAGCTCAACATAAAATTGTAAAGTTCATTCAAACATTATGAGTTTTTTTGTGATTTTTTGCATGGAACTTGATTGCATGATTTTTGAGCATAAACTTTGTAGATGAAAACATCGTGTGGAAGTGTCACATAAAATAGACATATGTATGCTCTCTCAATTTGTACACATGCATGGCTGCAGTTTATAGTGGTGTGTGGCTTCCAGTATGTTATCTTCCAGGCACAGACAATGTGTTTACATGTGCCCGTGGTGTTACATGTACCTGTGGTGATTTGGCAAGGCAGCATTAATCAATATTTCAACCTACTGTTGCAATGTGAGGTGTTTAATATTATCTACAATATTATCTACAACTAATATTATCTACAATATTATCTACAACTACATTATAGTTGATTATAAAGCATACTTCCACACCTCAGTGGCATCTCATACATTGCCCACCAGGCTTTACAATCAGCTCTCCACTTTGCCCTGCATTGGCAGCCAAGCTGTGGAAGGGCCCAAACCTTGCTTTCTGACAATTAATTTTCATAATAAAAGTAAATTTAAAAAAGTAAATGTAATCTCTTATAAATTGTTATTTTTAATCAAAGCATGGCTTGTACAATGTCTCAAAAGAAAACAGACCCCCCCAAAGAAAAATTATGTATGAAGGAAGAATGTTCAATAAAAAGTGGATAGATGATTACTTTTTTGTCAAGGCATGTAGTAAGGCACTTTGCTTACTTTGTAGGGATTTTGTGCAAATTTTCTAACTAAAATTTGAAAGGAATTTTATGTGAAAACATACTGCCAAATTTGATGCTTGGGAAGGATTGTGTTATAAGGACACAATAGTGGAACTGAAAAAAATGTTTGTTTTCTCACCAGAATTTTTTTTTTTTGAGACAGAGTCTCACTATTTTACCCTCTGTAGAGCACTATAACGTCATAGCTCACAGCAACCTCAAACTCTTGGGCTCAAATGATTCTCTTGTCTCAGCCTCCCAAGTAGCTGGGACTACAGGTACCCATCACAACGCCCAGCTATATTTTTCTTGCAATCGTCATTGTTGGTTAGCTGGCCTGGGCCACGTTTGAGCACGCCTTCTTCAGTGTATGTGGCTAGTGCTGTAACCACTGTGTTATGGGTGTGGAGACTTAACAGAAATTTTTTAAGAAGTTGCAACTCAGACAGATTCCATTGTAAAATCTAGTTGTTTGGTAGTATATTTAATAAAAAAATAATAAAAACCATTTACTGATGGTGAGTTTATTAAGCCATGTATAGAAAACATGGCAGACATAATTAACGCTGAAAAAAGGGGGATATTTCTAAAATCAGTTTTTTTCTCACGAACCTATAGTTGGCAAATTGAAGAAATTGGAAAATGGCTTAGTTAGTGCCATTAAGAGACACAATTCAATTAAGAGAATTATACCAGGCAGTTAAAAATGTTGCAGAGATTTTTGTTGTTGTTGTCTATTGTCAATGTATCTGACGTAGTTACTGATGGTGCCCTGGTGATAGTAGATTAAAGAGAGGGATTTGTAAAATTAATAGAAGACAATGCAAATGCTACCCCAAGCTCATGTTTGATGAAGTATCATTGCACAGTACATCAAAAAAAAAATTGTGCATAAGAGCTTTAAAAATGGGTAATGTCATGCAAATCATTATCAAGGTGTAAAACAACTTATCATTATAATGTTTCAAACCATGACTGTTTTCCAAATGAATCTGAAACTGTGGCAAGCTCACATTAAAGCAAACAATTTTATGTATTTCAACACATTGGTTAAGCACAGTCCTGTGAACAACAAAAAATGTGCAGCCTTTCTTTTCCATTTGATACAAGAATTTGTAAATAGATTAATATTTCTTGGAAAATAATAGATCTTTTGGTGCATTTGAAACTCCATTGTCAGTTGACATTGATATGTTACCTGTCAATTTTCAAATGGAATGCATAGAGCTGCAGTCTGACAACCTATGGAAATATTTGATCCTGTCTCTTTACTGACTTCCATGGGTTCTGTTTTCCCAAGGACAAATATCCTCTGCTTCACAATCACATCTTATTCATGTCACAACTTTTTGGCAGCACCTACATTTGCCAGCAACTATTTTTAAGAATGAAGCACACTGAGAGTAAAATTAGAACCAAAATGTCTAATGAGCACCTTGAGAATTGCAACCATTTTATCGAACCAGATATTGACGCTTTAGTTTCTCAAGTACAGTGTCAAATATCCCACTAGTTTTATTTGTTTGTTTATTTATTTTTTGAGACACAGTCTTACTCTGTTGCCCTCAATAGAGTGCTGTGGCGTCACAGATCACAGCAACCTCCAACTCTTGAGCTTAAGCCATTCTCTTGCCTCAGCCTCCTGAGTAGCTGGGACTACAGGCGCCCACCACAAGGCCTGGCTATTTTTTGTTGCAGTGGCCACTGCTGTTTTTAGCTGTCCAGGGTTGGGTTTGAACCCACCACCCTCAGTATATGGGGCTGGCGCCCTACCCACTGAGCCATAGGCTCTGCCCATCTCACTAGTTTTATGTTGCCCATTTTTCTTTTACTTTCATAATAAAAATATTTTAAAAGGTCATTTTACTACTTAGATATGTACATTTTCTATATTAGTGATGGAAAGCTTGGGACCTGCTCAATGATTTTAAGAGACTCTCTGAATGAGCTGCTGCACATTAGGATTATTATGTGAAGAATTTTTTGCTTACCTGTGATGGCTTTAGCAGTTTGTCTTTTGAGAAATTTTCCCACTTCATCTAAATTTTATATATATATATATATATAAATTTTATTTATAAATATAAATTATATATGCAGTATTTCTTTTTTTTTTGTTATTTGCAGAGGTATAGTGATATTTGGTTTTTCATTCCCAATATTTAAAATTTTTCTTGGTCAGTCTGTCTGAAGCTTATCGATATTATTTTCTTCCATAAACAGATGTGGTTTCCTTGATTTTCCTGTGTTGATTTTTCTATTCTCACTTTCATTGATTTCTGATCTTACCTTTTTGATGCCATTTCTTATGGTAGCTTTGAATTTAATTTTATGTTTATTTCCAGTTTCTTTAAAGTGGAATCTTATGTCATTGATTTGAATAGTTTTTTTTTTGAGACAGAGTCTCACTCTGTCACCCTGAGTAGAGTGCTGTGAAGTCACGGCTCATAGCAGCCTCAAACTCTTGTTTCAAGCAATCCTCTTGCATCAGCCTCCCAGGTAGCTGAGACTACAGGTGCCTGCTACAACGCCTGGCTATTTTTAGAGACAAGGTCTTGCTCTGGCTCAGGCTGGTCTTGATCCTGTGAGCTCAGGCAGTCCACCTGCCTAGACCTCCCAGAATGCTAGGATTACAGGCATGAACAACTGTGCCTGGCCTGATACTTTTCTTGTCTAATGTAAACATTTAATAATGCTTTATACATTTCTTTCTAAGCACTGCTTTATAGCAGTCTTACAAATTTTATGTTGATTTTTATTTTCCTTCTGTTCAAAATATTTTCAATTTTCCCCTATAATTTCTTATTTGATTCATGGGTTATTTAGAAACATGTTTTTAATTTGGAAAATATTTAAATATTATCCTAATATTTTCTTTTACTGATTTATAATTTAATTCCATTATCATCAAAGAGCATACTTCTTACTGTTTCCTTTTAAAAGTTTTATAGCTTAATTTACAACCAAGAATATGGTCTATTTTATTGGACTATTTAATATATAGTAGAAAAGAAGGCATGTTTTTCTGTTTTTTGGGGGCTGTTCTATAAATGCATTGGGTTATTCTGGTTGATGGCTTTGTCTTGGTGTTTAATAGCTTTACTAATTTTATTTATAAATTTCATTAGTGGGAAAGGAATGTGGAGGTCTTCTAGGGTAAATGTTGATTTACTTCTCTTTTCAGTTCTGTAAATTTTTTACTTCATGCAATTCAAAGCTGTGTTATTTAAGACTATGATGCCATGTTGGACAAGTAACCTCTTTATCTTTAGTGAAACACTAACCTATCTAAACCCCACATTATAATCTTATACATCTGTGGTTGAAAATTCCTCTTGTATTTATTTGCATAACTTACAGGCAAAATATGTAATTCAATCTTTCCTCTACTTTTCTTCTAATTCATGCCAGATTAATCTTCTTAAAACCCCAGTTTAATCGATCCATTTATGAGTGACAAACATTAACAATAAAAACTTCGTTCCAATATTTCCTATTGAGTTGATATGAAACACCCTCTTCAGTTTGACCCTAAATGGTCTTAATTTCTCACCATTTACTTATTCTCTATTCAAATTACATGGCTTTTGAACAGATAATAGATCACTTACCTACTAATTCAGCATTCATTGGAAGCAAAATTATTTGGCAGCTGCTGTGAGATTAAAAAAAAAAGAAGTGTCTTCTATTCTTGAGAAGTTTATAATCCAGTGTAAGAAAAGCAACTGAGTAAAGACTAGAAGGTTGAGAATATATAATTTGTGCCAGTCATGAACAGAGCTGGATAGGGTAGAGAGAGGCAGGATACTATTCTGTAAAGGTGCAGTAGCTTCAATGGGAATTGTCTAAAGACTATGACTCTGCCAAGACCTAAAGATAATTTGTGGTCTATCAGTTCTGTGAGGCAGTTTCAAGAGCAAAATGAAATCAGAATGCCCAAAAGCACAGCACAAAGAATACAGAAATTGGCTGTCGAGAGGATTGACCCTAAATAACTGCATAGCAGAGCAACTTACATGTTGGCTGACTACACGATTTGGGGGGTTTAAATGCATTACTACTTAACATTCTTATTCATACTTGAATTTGGCTTAGATTCTAGCCTGTATTAAAATAAGACTGAATATTAATTTTGTTAAATTATGTATTTGGAGAGTAATTTATTCATGTGAAACTTAGATCCAAATATGAAATTCAGCACAATAATTAAGAATAGGAACTCAAAGAACCTCATGCTTGAGGCATTTAGTATCTGATATAATTTTGCATTATTTTAAGGTGCACTGAAACGACTCTGAACACAGTGCGTGGGTGCAATATATCATTCTGTAATTAGAAGTACCAGGTCTATAAAAGCATTTTTAAAATAGTTTGAAGTAAGAAACAGATATTTTTAAAATACATGTGTACTTTGGAAGTTTTTAATTTTTTTCTTAACCTCTTCTTGATTGTGCTCTTATGCACTTGGCCCACATGGCCCAATAAAGGTAACTCCTTAAAGGCACAGCATGGGTTTCACCAGTACCAATCCCCAATGGTCACACCTGAAGTTTAGAGAACTCTCAACGCCTAGTTTAGCAAATCACTACTGTATGCTTCATCCTTCCCAAGACCAACCACGTGAAACAGTGGTTCCCTGGGTGGAATAAGGGAAAAACTGTAACCTAATTAGATCATATTTCTCAGCGTGCCTTTCTGTACCTACCAGATCCAAATATCCCTCTCTCCACCTATGCCATCTATGTAGATGCCAATACTTTAATCATATGCACAGGATTTATAGTTTTGGATGCTTCCTTGTGTGTGTGTGTGTGTTGGTTTTTTATTTCTCTGATTCCAATGTACAAGCACCATGAAGCCAGGTCTTTGAAGATTTTATTTGCAACTCTGTCCTGCAGGCTTAGCCCTGTCTGGTATACAGTGCATCTTCAACATAGGTATGTGTTGACCAAGTTAATAAATTTCCTGAATTTGTTCTGTATTCTCATTTCCATGTCTTATTTCTAGTTGTTTCCTCTTTTTGTTGTTTTTGTCCTCATGTTCCTCTGTGGGAATCCATTTCATTCTTGAAAATCCAGCTCAACTCTAACTTCCTTTATAAATCTTCTTATATTCCCCAGTCAGAACTAACGTGTTAAACTTAAACCATATATATATAGAATAGCCACTTTTTTATTCCCTAAGAGAATAGTTAGGGCCACAAAGAGAGTCACTTCTCACAAATCACTGAATTCTTCTTTGAGTCAGAAAAAAAGATGCTAGAATCTTTAAAACAATAACAACAACAAAAAGCCCACCAAACTCAGAATTCTTGCAGAGACACACAGTGTCATCTCAGGGTTCTGTCAGCATTTAGTATAATGCTTGCACATAGGAAGCAATAGAGGATGCTAGATAGGCTGTTAGCACAAGACACCATGGAGTCAAGTCCTGCTTGGGAGTTCTATAATATTGCATAAAATATTCAACTTAGGTTTCCTCCTTTGAAAAATGAAGATAGGTAATGGAACCTGACTCATATGATTAGAGTGAAGAGTAAATATGATCAGGCATATGAAGCATTTAGCATGATTCTTTTACTGTATCATGCGCTCCATGATATTTTGTAGGGGGAACAAGTGTTCATTGTTACATGGAAGCATCATGTTATACTGAAGTTACAGCTTTCTGTGTACCTGTAACCATAATAGTTTATATTGCACCCAATAGGTAGATTTTTCTCCCACACCCCCCTCACACACTCCACCCTTCTTAGTTTGCAGTGTCCATTACAGAACTTTATGACCATAGGTGTCCCTTATTGATCTCTCACATGAGAACATGTGATATTGGTTTTTCCATTGCTAAAATACTTTGCTTAATATAATGAACTACAGTTCCATCCATGTTGCTGCAAGGCATTATTTCACTCCTTTTATGGCTGCAGAGTACTCTATGGTGTGTATATATACCACATTTTCATAATCCACTAATCTATTGATAAGCACTCATATTGGTTCTATATTTTTGCAATTATGTTTTGTGCTTTGATAAAAAAGACAGTTTGCACATGTCTTTTTCGTATGACTTATTTTCTTTTGGGTAGACATCAGTAATGGGATTGTTGGATAGAATGGTGAGTCTGCATTTATTTCTTTGAGGATTGCCATACTGTTTTTCATAGAGGATATACTAATTTGCAGTCCCACCAATAATATATAAGTAATCCTTTCTCCCTGCATCCATGCCAGCTTTGATCATTTTTTGACTTTTTAATAATAGTCACTCTGATTGGTGATTGGGAAAGGTGATATCTCATTATGGTTTTAATTTGAATTACCCCAATTATTAATGGTTTTTAGCATTTTTCATATATTTGATGTTATTTTTATATCTTCTTTTGAAAACCCCAGTGCATGTAACTTATGCACTTTTGAATGGCTTTTTATTTATTGCTCATAAGTTATACTTCTTTGTAGATTCTGGATATTAGCTCTTTATCAGATATAAATTTGCAAATATTTTCTTCCACTTTCTAGGTCATCTATTTACTCTGTTGATAATTTCCCTTATTGTCCAGAAACACTTTAGTCACATTTATTTCTGTTATTGCTGTAATTTCCTTTGAGTTCTTAGTGATAATTCTTTGCCTAGGTTGATGTGCAGAAGAGTTTTTCTTATATTTTCTTCCAGAATTTTTATCATTTTGTGCCTTACATTCATGTCTTTTATCCACATTGAATTAATTTTTGTATATGGTAAGAGATAGATGTCCTGTTTCATTCTTCCACGTGTGGTTACCCTGTTTTCCAAGCACATTAGTTAAATAGGGCTTCTTTTCTCCAGTGTATGTTATTGTCTGCTTTGTCAAAAATTAGTTGGTCATAGTAGATGGTTTTGCATCTGCATTCTCTGTTCTTTTCCACTGGTCTATGTTTCCCCTTTTATAACAGTGCCATGCTGTTTTGGCTATTATAGCATTGTATTATTGTTTAAAGTCCAACAGTGTGATGCCTCCAAATTTGTTCCTTATATTTAAGATTTCTTTGGCTATTTGGGCTCCTTTTGGGTTCCAAATGAAGCACAGAATTGCTTTTTCTAGACCTGTGAAGTATGACATTGGATGTTGATGGCGATTATTTTCAATGTGTAAATTACTCGATCAGTATGTACATTTTAACAATGCTAATTCTACCTATCCATCAGCGTGAAATATTTTTCTGTTTGTGTCATTTGTGATTTTCTTTTATCAGTAATTTATAGTTCTCCTTGTCTAGATCATGCACCTCCTTGGCTGAGTATATTCTTAGGCATTTTAATTTCTTTGTGGCTGTTATTATTACTATTGAGCTCTTGATTTGACTCTCAGATTGACTGTTATTAGTATAGAGAAATACTGTTTGTGTACATTAATTTTGTAACCTGAGACTTTGCTGAATTTACTTATCATTCTACAATTCTTTTGATGGATTCTTCATGGCCTTCGAGAATGATAAGTAAATTCAGCAAAGCCTCAGGTTACAAAATTAACCAGCAAACAGGGATAATTTGACCTCCTGTTTCCTGATTTGGTTGCCCTTTATTTCTTTCTGTGGCTTGATTGCTCTGGCTAGGACTTCTAGTATTACGTTTACTGGAAGTGGATACAATGGGCATCATTGTTTCTTCAGGTTCTTAGGGGAAATGTTTACAACTTTTCCCTATTCAGTATAATGTTGCTTGTAGGTTTGTCATGTATGACCTTTATCATTTTGAGATAAGTCATTTCTATTCTTAGTTTGTTGGGGATTTTTTCTCAGCATATCATGTTGGAATTTTATCAAAACTTTTTTTTTATTCTGTTCAGATGATCATTTGGTTTTGTTTTCTATTCTGTTTCTGTGATGAATGACATTTATTGATTTATATATGTTGGACCATCTTTGCATCCCTGGGATGACACTCCCTTCAACATGGTGAATTATCTTGGTGTGCTGCTTAATTTTGTTTGTAGTATTTTCTTAATGATTTTTGCATGTATATTCCTAGGATGAATTGGTATGTAGTTTTCTTTTTTTGATGTCCTTTCCTGGCTTTGGTATCGAACTGATACTGGCTTTATAGAATGAGATATGGAGAACTCTATACTTCTCTGTGTAATAGAGCAGTTTCAGTATAATAGGTGTCAATTATTTGTAGGTGTGATAGAATGCAGCTGTGAATTCATCTGGTCTGGGGTTTTTGTTATTAGGAGTTTTTTTTTTTTTTTTTTTTTTTTGAGACAAAGCCTAAAGCTGTCCCCCTGGGTAGAGTGCTCTGGCATCAAAGCTCACAGCAACCTCCATCTCCTGGGCTTAAGCGATTGTCTTGTCTCAGCTTCCCAAGTAGCTGTGACTACAGGCACTTGACACAATACCGGGCTAATTTTTTTTTCCTTTTTTGGTTGTAGTTGTCATTGTTGTTTGCCAGGCCTGGGCTGTATTCAAACCCTCCAGGTCTAGCGTATGTAGCTGGCACCTTAGCCGCTTGAACTACAGGCGCCGAACCTTACTTTTTCTTCCTTTTATTTATTTACTTTTTTGAGACAGAGTTGCTTATGTTGCCCGCAGTAAAACCCTCTGACATCACAGCTCACAGCAACCTCAAAATCCTGGGACTAAGCGATTCTCTTGCCTCAGCCTATCACTGTAGCTGCGACTAAGGCACTGCTAGGATGTCTGCCATTTTCCTGTTGCAGCTGTTACTGTTGTTTAGCTGGCCTGGGCTAGGCTCCAACCAGGAGAAAAAGCAGGCACAGCCCTGGGCCTTGGACTCAGTTATCCGAGAGGCAATCACTTCTCTCTTTCTCCAGCTTCCCTTGATTTCCTTCTCAGGTGAGATTATTTGGACATGTTACTGCTGCACCTTGACAATATGCCTTTAAAGGCATCAGCACAAACTCTTTGCCTGCTACCACCACATTCACAGGCACAGGGACCTTGAAGTACAGAAAAAATTTTACCCTTTCCTATTCTTTATCAAGGGAGAGAGTCAGGAAGAAGGAGATTCCAAATATCAACCAAAGTGTAAGTTACTAATTTCTTGACCTCAAATGCCCTCCCCTGTCAGCAATTTCTGCTATGGAAATGGGAATATGGACCCCCGACCTTTTTCTGGAAAATAATTAACTCGACTATCTTATATGTATCTGGAAACCCTCATGCTTGGTATTGGCCTTCCCTTAGCATCGCAGGGGGCCACATGGATGACACCAGCCACACTAATAGAATCTGTGGGCAGGCAGCATCACAGATGATGGTACTTCTTCAAACTGGCCATGGAATCCTACCTGGAAGGCTGGGCTGAGAAACACTTAGCTAAGCATTGCCTCTCAGGCTTTAGTATGCATACAAGGTATTTCTCAGCATGTCCCCTCTAAGTATCTGATTCAATAGCAGCCGCAGTTATTCTATCTTTAAACAAATAATCAGTTTTATTTCACAATGCCTATTTAGGTCCTTCTTTAAGAATTTCAGGGCTCGGCGCCTGTGGCTCAATCGGCTAAGGCACCAGCCACGTACACCTAAGTTGGCGGGTTCGAATCCCCAGCCCAGGCCCACCAAACAACAATGATGGCTGTAACCAAAAAATGGCCAGGCATTGTGGTGGGCACCTGTGGTCCCAGCTACTTGGGAGACGGAGACTCGCTTGAGCCCAGGAGTTGGAGGGTGCTATGAGCTGTGATGCCGTGGCACTCTACCCAGGAGGATAGCTTGAGGATCTGTCTCAAAAAAAAAAAAAAAAAGAATTTCAGAAAGGGCTCAGTGCCTATAGCACAAGCGGCTAAGGCGCCAGTCACATACACCAGAGCTGGCGGGTTCAAGTTCTTAAATCCAGCCTGGACCTGCCAAACAACAATGATAACTGCAACCAAAAAATAGCCGGGCATTGTGGTGGGCACCTGCAGTCCCAATTACTTGGGAGGTTGAGGCAAGAGAATCACTTAAGCCTAAGAGTTGGAGGTTGCTGTTAGCTGTGAGGCCATAGCACTCTACCCAAGGTGACAGCTTGAGGCTCTGTCTCAGAAAAAAAAAAAAAGAATTTCAGAAAGGTCAGCCAGATGATTCAAGCCTATAGTCCCAGCACTCTTGGGGGACCAAGGCTGGTGTCTTCTCTGAGCTCAAGAGTACCAGATCACCCTGAGCAAGAGTGACACCCTGTCTCTATAATTGCTGGGTGTTAAGTCAGGTGCCAGTATTCCCAGCTACTTGGGAGGATGAGGCAAGAGGATGGCTTGAGCCTAGGAGTTTTAGTTTGCTGTTAGCAATGATGCCACAGCACTATATGGAGGGTGACTAAGTGAGACTCTGCCTCATAAAAGAATAAATTGCAGGAAGGGTTTTGAACCACTCACTATAGCATCGACATTGTACAACTCCCCATGAAGGAAAATAGTGAGCAGTTAACCCCCACTTCTGTGTTGGTCTAGCTCAGGTGTCCTCAAACTGTTTAAACAGGGGGCCAGTTCACTGTCCCTCAGACTGTTGGAG
>CAUYQV010154229.1:0-24661 GCA_963574575.1 Galagoides demidoff | reverse complement strand
CCTCCAGTGCATCCCTGATTGGTCCATTTTCAATCCTGCTCCTGACTGGTCTATTTTATAGACCAATCAGCTAAGCTCTCAGCTCATTGGACAACTGCCCCTATATAAACCCCTGAGCAGAGAGCCTAGGGGCAGATCATCCCAGACCCTTCCAAGGTAGAGCTGTAGAGCAAGACTTTAACAGACTATTGCAGATCACTGAGGGAGAGGAAGAGTTATAACACTTGGATCCTGTTCTGCAAGGAAATTTGGCTCTTTGTAAGAGCTGTAACACTTGCATCTTGCTCTACAAGGAGGTTTAGCTCTTTGTAAGAGCTGTAAACTTATACCCTGCTCTGCAAGGAGGTTTGGCTCTTTGTAAGAGCTGTAACACTTGCATCCTGCCCTGCAAGGAGGTTTGGCTCTTTGTAAGAGCTGTAATAATATCTCTGTAAATAAAACCTAACTTACTGTCCATCCTGTGGTCCATTGATTCATTCATCAAATCATTGAGATCAAGAGCCTGGAAATCCAAAGGAAAAAATCTGGTATCACTAGGAAAAGTGAAACCTAGTTCTTCCTTTTAGAGAGAAAAACTATAGTCAATCCAGGTAACTGTAAGATGTGGTAGTACAGGATAGTGGGATCCAAGGAGGAGAAAGGATTTCCTTAGAAATGGTTCAGGAAAGGTCAGAAGCACTGCTCTTTTTAAAAAAACAGTATGTCTCCTTGTTAACAACTTATTTTTTTTAATAGTGCTTTGCAGTTTTCAAAGCCTCTTACTTTCCACATTTCACTGGTTCCCATCACATATATGGGAGTCTGGGTGGAATGAGCCCTCAATCTCAAAGCAGAGACCTGGTGGATTTCTATGACTAGAACCTGGAGGTCTTTCTGGGTGGTCTGGTCCTGATAATTCTTAATACTTTCTTTTTCTTTCTATTTTCCAAGACAGTCTCACTACATCACCCTTGGTAGAGTGCCATGGCATCACAGCTCACAGCAACCTCCAACTTCTGGGCTTAACCGATTTTCTTGCCTCAGCCTTCCAAGTAGCTGGGATTATAGGCACCAGCCACAATGCCCAGCTATTTTTTGTTGTAGTTGTCATTGTTGTTTTAGCTGGCCTGGCCCGGATTCAAACCCACCAACCTTGGTGTATGTGGCTGGCGCTGTAACCACTGTGCTATGGGCACCGAGCCAATTCTTAATAATTTCACATGACTCTATGTGGTTCACAAATTACATCTACCTCCCTGAGCTCAGCTGGCTGTATTGGCATCTCCAGCTTCAGAGTAAGAAAATGCCAGCCAGGGAGGGGCAGTATCTACCCAGTAGAGCCTCCTGATCACAGGGCACAGGAGATGGTTTGTCTTCTTCAGACAGGCTGCAGTCTCTGTGCAGAGCAGAAGTTAGACCCACATGCATTCACATTCATTGGACTGCCTGGGTCAGTGACATGGTCTGAGTGTGGGATGACATAAAGGACAGGTAAAATGGAGTGAAGAGGACTCAAACATTTGATTGGAAAAGGGGCATTTGGGTTGGAAATTTTCCTTTGAAACACCTGTATCAAAGAGGTTATAAAAAGAACAAGAGATAGGGGCGATGCCTGTGGCTCAAAGGAGTAAGGTGCCAGCCCCAAATGCCAGAGGTGGTGGTTTCAAACCCAGCCCTGGCCAAAAAAAAAAAAAAAGAGATAATCCTACCAATCATACTAGGAAGGTGATGCAAAATGTGGAATTAGGACAGCTGAGAACAGCTGAGAGAAATGGGAAACAGAGACAACTGGGAAGAGGTTATCATCAACTTCAAGTAGAAAAAGGGCTTGACTTGCTCTTAAGCGTGACCCTAAGAGGTTGAATTAGGCTACCAGGGACATGGTTGCTTTTTTCAGGGCAAGAAAGAACACTTATAAGCTGCGGTTTGCAAACTGTAGCTCATGGACCAAGCCAACTCAGCAGCTAGTTTTCTAAACAGTCCACCCATTCATTTATGTATCTACGGTGCATTCATGCTACAAGAGCAGAGTTGGTCGTTGCTACATATATGGCCCATTAAACCTAAAGCATTTAGTATCAAACCCTATTCAGTAATAATTTGCTAATCTCTAACTTAGAGCAATCCAAATACCAAATGGGCTGCCTTTCAGGTAGTGACTTCCCCATGGCCTGTGGAATTCAAGCAAAAGCTGATGTCTTAAGTAATGAGGTTGAAAAGGTCCCTTTGAGATTGTAAGAGTTTAGCAGGTAATGACAATTATTCAAATTCCTTTGCTGCCTGCCAGTCACAAAAGTCACAGGTATAGAAAAATAGTCCCCCTATCGCCCAGTCTCAGTAGAGTCTCAGGTCTATGGTTTTTCATCACTAGCGCCTGATGCCTGTCAAAGAAACCAAGGCTTTCTCTCTCTGTTTAATACGACAAAGACAGATGAGGTATAAATTCAGGTAATCTCAAGGGTGAACATCTGTTGGAAATCTTTTCACACCCCAGCCTCTCCCACTGGGAAAGAGGTGTTCATGTGCAAGTTCATTGATATTGAATAACTGAGTAGATAACTCCTGGGCCACAATTATACTGACGTGCCTCTCACATTACTGTGTGTTGGAAAGGGATTAGGTATAGTATCAGCAAATTTAGTTTTGTTGGGCTTCTGTTGGGGTATCTGGGGACATCATTCAGCAAACTTGCTGCCAGCCCTTGAGCTGGACAAAGTACTTGCCCTTGAGGAACTGATCATCTAGGCCCCAGATAGCTTAACCCAACTGTAATGAGTATCTGGTAGATGTCCAAGGCAGGGAGAGAGATGTACACGGAGCCATGCATCTATCCCGCAATGCAACAACACTGGGCAATGAATGCTATTAACAGAAATTTGACTTCTTTCCAAGTGGAATCACACACACACATCACACACACATACAAAATTCCAAATGATTTATTTGAAGAAAATTTTAAAAGGCTGTGGTCATTTCATTATCTTTTTCTCAATCAGATGGGATATGAATAGGTTCAATTTTCCTATCTCAGACTGTCCTGCAAACATCATGATGTGACGGAAACAAAAGAAAATGTTCTTATGCAGTAATCCACAGTCTGCATGCAGAAGCAAAGATTCCCCAACCGGAAATGGATAATGTTCCCTTATAAACAGCATCAGCCAAGGCCACATTGATCAAATCCTATTTCTGGTGTCTGTGCACAAAGGATTGCTTTGCTGGTCCAGTCCACACCACAGTGAATTCCAGGTACCGAGTTTTTTGAAAGCCCTTGTTGCTCTGAGTTTCTATTCCTTTTCCCGTCAAAGTAAAACAGCAGCAACGAACTCATTTTACATTTTTACACTTTGCATTTTTTTCTTGCTGCTGTTTTTGTTTCCAGGGGCAGATAATCAAGATGTTTGGGTGCAGGTAGCCACTGGCAGGGTTCCCCAGCTGAGAGACAGACACCCCTAAGAGCTCTCCCGAAAAACATTTGGATATTACTGAGACCTTAATGCGTCTGTTCTCGGGAATTTCATCATGCCCAAAATCTATCTGAACCAAGTATATACTTGCTCTCCAGCTGAGAGAAATTTTAGTGTTTGGCTGTGCTTGTTTTAGAATTTTAAAAGACCACAAAGAATGCCAGCAATGTCCACCTGGAGGGACACAAATATCATGAAAAATGCTTCAAGTAGCCCATGCTTTCCCAGGGATACCCTAAGCTTGCTAGTCCTTTGTTTGCTGTGCCCATTTTTGTCTGTGACACGAATTTTCTCATCTCAATGCTGAGGCCCCATCTGCAGCCTTACCCTTCCCTCTGGCCACTGCACTAAAGCCACAGGACACACAACCCTTAACCTCGTTTCCTGTTCATTATCTTCCATAGTGATCGTGTGGACGGTGTTTAATTCTCAAATGAGATGTGATCCTTGTGTGTGTATATGTGTGGGTGTGTGTCTTTTTATAGTAACTTACAGTGCATAGGGTAAGGTAATAATAGCATGTCCCCAGTTAATTACAAATAAAATGATTTCTAGATATTTCATTTATAATTACTTGCTGTGGGCGTGCTTAGTTTTGGCTCTCAAGGTAAAATTGGGAAGCTTTGTTAAATTAATTGCTCTGTGTATACTAGTGCACACATTACCTTATTCTGAGGATTAATATTAATGTAGTAATTTGGTTCTGCTGGGGAGATTGTCCCATAAAATAGACATTTCCATAAAATTACTAAAAATGTAAAAGTTGTCAGAGTCACTCATTCTTCCACTTAGTCTCAACTATCTATAATGTTAAATGTTGTAAATGTGACAAATACTCTCCAATGACAGGGAAGCCATGGTAATTAAGAGAGAACGTGCCACAGAGTTGATCTATGATCTGAGATCATTTTTCAAAGTGCCCTCCCAGCTACACACATGCAGTTAACTGTATCATTGGCAAATGTTGAAGCCAAACATCATACTGTCACCTCAGTTATGTTGAAGGACGGAAACTCTTAGAGGCAAAGAGGATAGAGTTCCTCTCCTGGTCTTTCTAATCAAGATCCTTCGTTAGACTTATATTTGTTGCAACAAATCGACTGGAGGCCATCTTGGCCTATATGAAAGTTTATAGAAAGCCAAGTCCAGCTCCAGGTCCTTGCTCTAGACTCTTATAAACAAATAGGAGAAAAGCACCCCCCCCTTTTTTTTCAAGACAGAGTCTCACACTGTTACCCTAGGTAGAGTTCTGTGGCATCATAGCTCATAGCAACCTCAAACTTGGGCTCCAGTGGTCCTCCTCACTCAGCCTCTCCAGCAGCTAGGACTACAGGTGCCTACCACAATGCCCAGATAGTTATTTGTATTTTTAGTAGAGATGGGGTCTCACTCTTGCTCAAGGTGGTCTTGAACTCCTGAGTTGAGGGTGATCCACCCATCTTGACCTCCCAGAGTGCTAGGATTAGTGGTGACCAACTGCACTCAGCCTGAGAAAAGCACTTTGGATTGCTTAGGAATGTCTCACAAAACAGGAATGTTGAGTTGCTAGTATGACCATATTAACAATCCATCTAAGAATATTTCTAAGGACATTTCATTGAGTAAAGAAAGCCTATGCTTTCAATAGGAATGATCAATATATACAAATCTCCAATGTAATTTTTTAATCATAGTCACTGTCATCATTATCATGGTCAGCATTAATTGAGCTTCTGTTTTGTGCCAGGCATTTTCACATATAGTATTACAACCTAAAATTGGCAAAACCACTACATATATATATATACATATATATATATTGCTTCCCATTTTACAGATGAAGAAGCAGTGATCCCAAAGGCCCAAGATATTTTTAATCTTCAAAACTCTAACTATGAGTATTTAAAATTGTTAGAAGCCACTCCTTTACTGGTAACAGTAAAATAAAATTTATATACAACTAGCCAAAGGCTATTACTAATAAAATGCAATATTCCTATCTCATCAATGAACAAAAATGCAGAATTTTCTAGAAATAATTTCTCCATTTTCAGAGTAACAAAATCAGCACTGGTTGATGGTTATCTCTTTGCCTTCCAAATGGCTATTGTGTTAAACTATAGTTATTTTTAAAGTTCATTCACTCAAAACACTTAGTCACTTTACCCACTTATGGACAAAGAAAAAAATGTTCTTCCATCTCTTATCTGTTTTTTCTAAACCATTACGATTTAAGGATCAGCAACGTTGTTAAAACATCGTTGGAATCCATGTCATTTTTTAGAGGTCATTGAAAATACCAGTCCGGAGGTACCTCTCTGTTGGCTTCCAATCCACTTCAATTTTCTTAAGTCCTTTTGAAGCCTGGTCACTAACTGCAATTCATAGCAGCTTTTACATTGAAGAGCAAAGTCCTGCTGCTGGCTTGAGTAGAATGGGAAGGGGAGGTGAAAGGAAAATGAGTGGAAATGAAAATGCATTCATGCTTTCTGCATTTTCCAATCAGATTGTTGCCATTTTAGAAATGGATGGCATCCTTGACTGGTGCGTGTGTGTGCGCACACGTGTGGGAGTGTGTATGTGCTTGATCAAATGGCTGGAGACCTTATAAGAGAGGAGAGATGCAAGTGAATAGCACAGAAAGCAGCAGGCAGTGGCCGGCCTCTCGTGATGACTTTGAGCTAATACTCCTCTGGGGAAGACAGAACAACCAAAAAGAAAGCCCAAATACAGCAAAATCTGTACTACAGAGTTGAAATCTGTTGGATCAAAAAGAAAATAGTGATTAATTCTCACATAGGTTAGATTTAATTTTGACCAAAGTATATTATTTGAACAATAATTTTTAATTCAACTTGTTAATATGTTGTTTAGGATAGTAGATCCTCATTTATAAGTGAAATATGTTTGTAATTTCCCTTTGTAATAATATATATTTTCCAATTTTAATATCAGGTATATCCAGATAGAATGAATTTAAAGTATTTCTTCTTTTTCTATTATCTATAAGATTTGGCATGGTTTGTTTTTTAAAATTATCTTCTATTTTTATTTATAAATATTAGTTTTCTGTTTTTTTAGATTTTGGAAAAAAAAATGAGTATTCTCGGAAATAATTCTCCTTGCTATTTAGAGGCCTTGGGGGTGGGGGAGGTTTGTTTCATCTCTCTTACTATCGAAGTTTCCATAATTCCAATAGCTGGCATGTCAGGTGGTTTCTTTGTTTTCTTGCTAGAATTTTACCTTTTCATAATTTTAAATTCAATTGTATCTGGGATTGTGGCAGAACTTTGCTGAGAATTATCAATTACACATTGTTCTTTTTGATCATCTGTAGTCGATGCTATGATGTGCTTCCCACAAATCCCCCAACCCTTTTGAGACTGAAACACCCCTTCCCTCAGCTACTGGGACTGTTGGTAGTTGGCTGCTCCCTGCTGAGTTCTTCTCTGGAAATTGCCCCTGGCTAAAAAGAGTCGTCTTATTCAAGGTTCATGTTTGTGGGGCAGCAGATATCCAAAGACTGGCCATTGCCTCCATTCAGACATCTTTAAGGGGCTTTCCCAACTTCAGAGGTTCCTCAAGGGATCAACTGAGACATTTGTTGGGACTTCGAGAGAGTTCAACTTCTTGCTCTGTCTATCCTTCTTCATTCTTCCCCTCTCACTGGTCCTCATCTAGACAGCACTGCCCAATAAATACACTTCCTGCTTGTACATTTCTATCACAGAGTCTGTCTCCCAGGAAACCTATACTGCATTGTTACCACTCTATGTTATTTAATGTATATAATATTTTCCATGGAAAATATATTTCATTATCCTTGTGCTTGGACATAAAAATTAACTCATGTAATAAAATTTGGCATTTGTTTCAATTAAAAATAAAATGTTACAGCTGAAAAAAAAAGTCTGTTGGATCAGCCAAGCTTTTCTGGCAAAGCCATACCGAATATGTGTTTACTCTGTTAATTTTAACTTCTTACAACTGGAGAGTGACTAATATCCAAAGGCAGTAATCTGTGTCAGAGGTTGAGTATGATGTGGAGGAGTGATTAAGAAAAAAAAAAAAGCAAACTTTTGTTTATATTAATGTGGGAATTCCGCCTTTAAAAAGCTAGCCCAATGTTGTCCCTGGCATAAGATGAACTAATTAACATGTCACACAAATTCAGCTGCAGTACTGGACCCAGGAATTTCTTTGGAGCAGTATTATAGAGAAGCCTGTGTAGTCAAGGCCAATCTTAGGAACTGAGGTGTTAAAGTATCTAGAGATATCTTGCTTGTTTTTGTCCTTATTCTGGAGCTAAATTTCTGGGAGAGATTCATGAGGCCATATTGATTCTTCCATTAAGAATCAGTACATGCATAGCTTGTGAAATTCTATTGGGGGTAATTTCTCCTTAATGATTGGTTGATGGTGGTGGTGAGAAGAAAACCAAAGGTCAGAAATGTTACTGAAATACTCCCAGAGCTACTGCATCAGTTAGCTTTTGCTGTGTAACAAATCATGATACTCAGTGGTGATACACACATTTATTGATATTATCTCAGTTTGGGGGGTCATAAATATGGACACACATTTACTGATATTATCTAAATTTTGAGGGGGTCAGAAATATGGGCACAGCTTAGTGGAGTCCTGTGCTCCAGGTCTCTCTCAAGCCTGAATCAACATATTGACTAATGCCGCAAGTTCATCTGAGGCTTAACAAAGGATATATCTGTTCCAGGTTTTTGCTCACAGCATTATTGACACAATTTAGTTCTTGAGGGAAGCTGGACTACAGAGCTCACTTCCTAGCTGACTATTGGCCAGAGGTCATTCCCATTCCTTGTCATGTGGGCCTCTCTGGCATTTCAGCTTATTTGCTCAGAGTCTACAAGTTAACAAGACAATAGGAAGAGCCTGCCAGAAAGACAGAGACCACAATTTCATGTAACATAATCCAGCAGTGACATCCTTTTACCTTTGCTGTGTTCTACAGGTTAAAAGAAAGTCACAAGTCATAGTGCACTCAAGACGAGGGGATTATTTAAGGGCCCTCACTAGCACCCAGTCTCCATAGATTTCTCCTATTGCTTCTTTCTCTTTGGCAGATCTTTCTTACCCCTGGAGGCCCAGCTCCAGGCATGTGACCTTATTCCAAGAAACCTCCTCTGGCAACTCCAGCCTTCCTTTTTCTCTCTTATCCCGGTGAGCCCCCTGCTATTTCTCACAGGAGACACAGCAACTGTGAACCAGTTCTGTTGCTAACCATTGTCTCTGTATGCCATTTGGTGGACCCCCAAGACATACTTTCCAGGGTCACATGTTCTCAAACCTGGTGCCACACAGCCCCCAGGGCTTAGGCACTCAGCTTTCCTCACCTGAATTCCTCAGCAGACTCCTACCTGGTCTCCTTGCCTACAGTCCCTCCTCTGCCATCTAGGCCAAGTGAATTTCCTAAACTGTAAAAGTAACTGTGTCATTCCCTTACCCAAACTCCTTCAATGGCTCTCTTCAACACAAAGGTAAAATCACTAGATGGCTCTGGACAGCTGTCATTCATGCCTTTGAATAATCTCTCTACACTTTGACAGTTCTCACATGTGATTCCCTCATTCCTGTGGTGGAATAAAAAACAGTGTCAATGTCAACATTTCCCAGCCTCTCTTGCAGCTAGGATGCAGGCATGTGACCAGGGTTCTTCCAATCATATCTGGATGCCAAGGTATTACACAAGGTCACTGGCTCATTCATAACCTAGGAGATTATCAGGCATAACAGCAGAGGAATCTTATTCCTCTGGGATGGCTTCTGGTATCTAGTATGGGATGACTGGGGTTGAGTGGTGGGCATTGGGAACCATGTTGCTCTGGTGTGCTAGGTATCAGTAGTGGCTGCTTAGTTTCTGACTGCGTGATATCTTAACCCTGTGGGAAAACTGAGTGGAGTCTGCAACTTGTCATTAAGAATCCTGACTAATACCAGGTCGTTTATGTCTCAGTCCTGACAAATTTCTTCAGCCTCCCTCTCGGCACTTCTGCAGTGTACTCTCCATGCTGTGCTCTGACTGCATTAAAGATATTTGGAGTCCACCAAATATATCCTTCTTTTTCTCTAGCTCCTGAGCTTTTTCACATGATGTCCCCTGGGTCTGAAACTTCTTAACTGTCCCTTATTTATCTGGATCACTCCTACTCAATTTTCAGTTTTTATTTGAGGTGTCATTTTTCTTGAAATTGTTTTCATGACACTCGAATCTGGGTAAAGGTCCCTCTTTTGAGACCTGTCCTTTCCTTACTTCAGCACATAAATAATTTATTTTAATAGAAAACTAATTAATCCACATATACCTGTAGTTTAGGGCCAAAGAACATGTTTACATTATTGCCATTTGCAATTGGCAGCTACTGTTTTGGCTGCCTATAATTGAACTTTCTCATGTTCTAGGCAATGTTCTATCTAATCCAGTTGGCTAGGATGGGGGCTGCTATCTTCAGCTGACTCCCTCCTCCCTTACCTCAGGGGTTAATAGTGTTGCCATCTAGCACAAGCTTTTCATTAGGAGTTCTCAATATGAAAGGAGAAGTGGTTTTTAGATCTATCCAGGTTCTGAAACTTGAGATGTGGATCAGGGGAGGATAGCGTCTATGCCTTTCATGTTATTGATCTATTTGCAGAACAAATGACCACAAACCTAGTGGCTGAAAACAACACACATATGTCACCTCATAGTTTCTGTGGGTCAGGAATCTGAATGCAGGTTTGTTGGGTCCTCTGCCTCAGGGACTCATCTAAAAGCTATAATCCAATGTAGCCTGAGGCCCGCATATCATCTAGGACTCCAATGGGGAAGGATCCCCTCCCAAGTTCACATGGTTATTAGAAGAAGTCAGATCCCTGGGCCCATGGTACTGAAGGTCTTAGTTTGATATGGTGGTTGTTAGCCAAAGGCTGCCTTCAGTTCCCTCCTTGCTGTTGACAATCACTTGCCCCCAATCACTTGCACCACATGCCTCTCCAACATGTCTGCTGACTTTATTCAAGCTAGCAAAGGAAATACGTTAGCTGGAAAGAAACATGTTCCAGTCTTATATAATTCAATCACAAAAGTGATGTTCCTTCACCTTTCACTGTTGGTTAGAAGCAAATCACACATCCTGTCCATACTCAAGGGTAGGAGACTCCACCAGGCTGCGAGTGCTAAGAGGTTGATATACTTAGAGGCCATCTTGAACTCTGTCTGCCATATACATTCTGGCCAGAAGAAGTCATTTTGGAATAAAGAAGTAAAGCAGAAAAAAAATGAAGAAAGAAGATCTGAGAGTGTTCCATGTTCTCATTCCAATTGTACCCAACTTCCTGCTGGAATCCTGCAAATTTGGCTACATGACTCAATAAATTGCCCCACCATATTACCATTTTCCCACAGAAACCAGTGCATTTTGTAACACATTTTTATTTCAAACAAAAAAGTTCTAATGATATATCATTGTATTTTAGTGCTTAGCACAGTATGTGGAATATGAAAAATGCCCCTTAATAATATTTTGTTTAATCAAATTGAGAACTCTGTCATTTGTTCAAATATTTTGGCAATTTTAAGTCACCAAATCATAAGACATTGGAGCTTAGAGATTTCTTTTCAGTACGCTCATTTTACATTATGAAGAAATCAAAGGTGAGCGAAAACAGGTAATTTGTCCCTGCTCACACAACTTGTGCTAAAGCTGTTCCATGGATCTAAACCCTGACTATGAGTCTGGTCCTCCCAGGGAGGAAGGGACATGACAAGACCCTAACATGAAAGGACAGCTAACTCAGGACGATGGACACATATGCTGACCCCTCTGTGCATTTTAGCCTTGACTGGCCAATGGTTTCTTGAGTCCAAGAACTAAGGATTGAAATAAAAATATCTGATGTAACAAGTAAAAACTGAGCAGGGTGAAATTATTAGCTTTGATATGTTTTACTGTCTCAATATATATGAGAATTATATAGTGCATCCGTCTGGTGTTTGTGAATACTACATAATTTACCTTAATGCTTGTCAAACATAGAATTTAGATTAGTTGCTATTTTTTAACAGAAGTTCAGTAATTCTTTATGATTAATTTATTTCAGAAAGAAATCAGCATTCTTGCAGTTTAATGATCTAAAAATATGCTCTAGAAAAAAATTATTTTACAGCCTTATGCAGAATGCGTGTCTTTTTTTTTTTTTTTTTGCTGAACAATGTTCTTTGCTTCTGCAGAGTCATGTGCATTCCCCACTGGTTTGGTTCACAGAGTCAAAATAGTTGAAATGTTTTGCTTGCTCTTTTTAATCCTTGAAGGATGTGAGCATGCATTTTGGCATAGTTGGAAATGGCCCGCAAGGGGTTCTCTTTACAATATTTGAAAAAATTTAATAATCTCTCACATTTGCCAGTTGCAGGAAATTGAACATTAATACTTTCAGCTGGAAAACATAACCTGGCTTGAACATCTCTGACTCTGTGGTTTTTAGGCACGTTGAGTAGGACCGTGGTTTGTAAATGTTAAAGCACAATACAAAGGCTAATTGCCCTTGTCAGCAATGATAGTATTGTTGCTGTAGAATTTATTATTAATAGATATCAGGGAAATATATACCTTTATACACACACAAACACACATGCAAGATGGCTGCACAGAGTTTCAATGTTTGGACTTCAATGCAAGACGCTGGAAGAAGACTGTTAGAGAACTTGCTCAGTGGGGCTGGGTCCATCTTTCCCAGCAGATGTTGAACCCCTTGAAGTCAAGAACCATACCATTTATCTTTCTGTCAGCCCCTTCCTGATGCCAAACACTAGACTCTCAACAAATGTTCCTTGCTTTAAAATGAATGCCTTTCAAACGCCAGGTCAAACTGAGCCGTTATTTATGCTATGCTTTCTCCACCAATTATATCTTGTGGTCTTCTCTTTTGGTCTGTGAAATATCAGAAGTCATAAAACCCCGAAAGGATACTAATTAGAAATTAGTGTAACTCACAGAGCAAATCTTTAAAATGGTAGTAGTGACAATGAAACATAAAGGAATAGGCGAAATGGTTAGTCGTTTTATTATGCCATGTAGCAGTTAATTAAAATTTTAATGTTGGAATTTCAGGATAGCAAATCTCTTTCAAATGCTTCTAAATGGAGCCACGGCGTTCAGAAGCTGAGGGCTAGTGTTAGCTTTTTTCACTGTAACTCAGTAATAGGAAATTACTGTCCCGTCCTGCCATTATCTGATGAGGCAGGTTCAACCTCACTTTGTTTTGGCGTGGGGGCAGGCAGAAGGGGTCCACATGGGGCTCGTATTGGTTTTTCTTTCTCTTTCCCATCCTGTTGTCAGCTCTGTAGACTGGAATCTCAAAAAGTCCTTGATATTTCTTGGCGCTACCTTTAACGAACAGTATGTGATCTTGGCAAGAGACTTATCTAAGTCTCGTTTCTTTCATCTGTAAAATGGGGACCACAGGCTTTTTAAAAAAATTTATTTATTTTTATTAAGTCACATACACATAGATCATGAATACATTTATGCATATGTGGGGTACCGTGTGTTGATATTTTTATACAATTTGGAGTGCTTACATCAAACTAATTAATATAGCTTTTGCTCCATTTACTTGATTATTGTGTTAAGACATTTATGTTCGGCTTGGCGCCTGTGGCTTAAGTGGCTAAGGCACCAGCCACATACACCTAAGGTGGTGGGTTCGAATCCAGCCCAGGCCCGCCAAAACAACAATGACGGCTGCAACCAAAAATAGCCAGGCGTTGTGGTGGGCGCCTGTGGTCCCAGCTACTTGGGAGGCTGAGGCAGTAGACTCGCTTGAGCCCAGGAGTTGGAGGTTGCTGTGAGCTGTGATGTCACAGCACTCTACCCAGGGGGACAGCTTGAGGCTCTGTCTTAAAAAAAAAAAAAAAGACATTTATGTTCTATACTTCTTAAATTTGACATGTACCCTTGCAATATGCTCCATAGGTGTGGTCCCACCATTTACCCTCCCTCTATCAAACCTCCCCCCTTGCCTCCCTTCCCACTCAGAGGCTTCTTATGAGAATTATGTAAGTCTACATAAAAGTACTTTGCAATCTCGTAGTCTACACTCTTTTCATTCCTCCTTCTCACTCTTTTCCTTCCTTCTATCTTGTTTCCTTACCTTTTCCCTTACTTAAAATCATTTCAGTCTTTCAGGAAAATGTCTCCTCTTTGAGAGTGAAAGAAGGAATAAAAGTGGAGAAAGACTGAAATAAATCCATGAATTTTCAGATCTTCAATTTTCTTTTGTTGGTAACAATAATGTAAATGGGGGAAAACCAGAAGGGCATAAGGGTGGACCCTCAACCTGCAGTGTGGAGGGGAGGTCACCCAGATTCCAGCCCCAGCTCAAACCTTGACCACCTGTGAGATGCTGAGAAAGTCTCTTCCATTCTCTCACACCTTGGTTTGCTAACTTGCAAAATAGGCCACTCCTGCCTCACAGCCCATGACATGGTGGATGTGAAAGTCTGCTGTGAAGACAAAACTCCACAAAAATTCCAGTAATCATTTCATTGCCCATTAATAATGAATTTGAAAGCCCTTAGAAATTTAAAATCCTCCATTCGATAGGGAATTTTTTCACATTAATGCTTGTGTTTTAAAGATGGAGAACTATACGATCCCAGTGCTATGACTGAAAGATATATTTTATGTTCAGGTAATTGGGAAGGACTATAATTGAATTTTATTGTTAATGAAACTGATGATTAGGAATGTGAGTTCCACTTTTATTTCTTCAATCTATATTTATTTTACATCTACTATTTGCCTAGATTTGAGGCTGGGCCCCAGAGGTAGAATAAGGCAGACGCTATGACCCATCCTCCCACTGCAAACAGTATATAGAAGGGTGATCGGGAGAAGCAAAGGTCTTCCAGGGGGTTTGTAGGTTATGCAGTGGATCATGGTGAGGATGTTACTTATTAGTGAATTAATTCTGCATTGAGTCTAGTGGGCTTGTTGCCAATAAACTTCCCAAATTTTATCTTTCTTATTACTTTTGTTACATTTGCTATTGCTTATTGAACACTTGGAAAATAAACCTACTATTTATCATGTTACTGGGAAAGTTCTATCTTCAGTATTAACCTATGAGTCACTCATGTCTTTCCAAATGAGCTTCAGAGATATAAACACACAAAACTTAAGAGCCAGGAAGGGCCTTAGAGAAAATATATTCTACTTCCCTCATTTTGTCAAAATGTGGGCCAAGACCCAGAGAGACCAGTAAATTAGTAACAGAGTTGGAAATATAATCCAAACTCCTGTCTTGAGTTATTTTTGCTACTGTAAACTGCTATCAGCTCTGAAACCTGTTCCCATCATTCCTGCTGTCAACAGCCTTCATCCCAGGGTGTTCATTCAGGATACAAGGTTCAACTAACAATACCCTAGATACCAATCTTCCAGAGAAGCTGCTGATGGTGACTGGGTTTGGCATCCTGGGCAAACACATTCTGGTTTGGTTACTTTGTGATAACTTACACTTGCTTGGTGCATTTGTGGCACTCTATGGACCTAAAAAAGAATTCTAAAACCAGTGAACTCTCCCAGCTACTTATCTGCACCAGAAGTGTTGGGAAGAACAGAGACCTGGAAGCCTGACACCAGGAACTGGCCTCAGCTCTTAACTCTCCACATGGCCACGGGTGTGTGTCACAGGGGACTTTCCTTTATACGTTTGGTCAGACAGCTTTTCAGTTCATTCAGTCATTAAAGATGGGGACTCATGCTAGGGGCTAGGAATAGCCCATGTATAGAATGTGGTCTCTGACTCAGGGTAGGACAGTGGAGTGGGAAGGCAGACCCAGAGACATCTACTGTGCTAACATACCTAGACTCCTAGGCTTGACGGAATTATACCAGACTTAGTGTAGGACAGAGTTTTTCTTTTTTTGACGGAGCCTCAAGCTATCCCCCTGGGTAGAGTGCTATGGCATCACAGCTCACAGCAACCTCCAACTCCTGGGCTCAACCAAGTCTCCTGCCTCTGCCTCCCAAGTAGCTAGGACCACAGGCGCCCGCTACAACGCCTGGCCATTTTTTGGTTGCAGCCATTATTGTTGTTTGGCGGGCCCGGGCTGGGGATTTGAACCCGCCACCTTAGGTGTACATGGCTGGTGCCTTAGCCGATTGAGCCACAGGTGCCGAGCCAGGACAGTGTTTTTCAATCTTTTTTATCTCACAGCATACTTGAACGTATAGATAAAACTTCTACGCACACTTAAATTACGTTGATTTTAAAAAGAGTAAAAAGAAAAATATACTGTACTTTAAACTTCTTTTGAAAATAATTTAATTAATGATCTTTAAAAATTTTCAAGGTGCACCAAAGATCTTTTTACAGCATGTCAGTGTGCCACGGCACACTGGTTGAAAATCATTGGTCCCGGGGATGATGTCCAGTATAGATTTTATAAAAGATGTGAGGTTGATGGAGAGGAAGAAATAAAGGATTCTTAGGAAGCAGGTGGATTCCAGAGGTGGAGAGTAGTTTTCATAGGTACATTTACTCTTCAATTCATCTATCCATTTATTCCGTTAACCAGTGTTAAGCATCCCCTATAGACCAAGGAATAAGAGGATGAAAAGACACTATCTCAGTTCCTAAGGAGCTCCCATAAGCTTAAGCAAAGACTCCAGGACCACAAAACAACAGGTGGGTTCAGATAACAGTAAGTGACTAGCCCAGGCTGGAGCAAAGGCCCCCCGGTGTAGAGGCAGCCAGAGGAGAGTCGAGAGCCTGGAGAAGTGGGCCTTATATCCAATAAAAGGCCTTAAGAACAGCCACAGAAAGTTTGGAGGCTCATCCAACCTGAATTTTTAGAAGTTCTTTCTGAGTGAAGCCTGAAAAAATGAATTTTAGTGGGGAAGGAGAGAGTAGAGTAAAGGGGATGGGCCTGGTTATGATCCTCCTCAGAATTCTCCCTTAAGACATTGCATGCCTAGTCTTAGGGAAGCTGGACCCTGACCTAGCCCCACCACTGGCCAGGGAGGTATGTTCCCCTGCACTAGGCTGCAGCCACACCTGGTGCTAGAGCTGATGTTCCCCGGGCCTCAGCTCTGTTGACTGTCTATGCTGACAACTGATACTTGTGGTTTTCCCAAGAACATTTAGGGTCTTACAACTTGGTCCATTGGGATAGCTGTGGCTCTCTAGGAAGACAGGAGCCAGCTGAGGAGCATTCAGGGAAGCCATCTGAGGAGGAGGTGGGCTGGGTGAGACACAGAAATGGTGGGGGTTGCACATCTAGCTCGGAGAAGAAAAACCTACCTGGTGGGGGCAGAACAAGAAGACTGTTGGTAACTCTGCCAGGATGACTCTGGCTGTCTATGGTCAACAGCTATCCTCCCAGAACGGACAGTGAATATGGTCCACATCTGCCCCAAGTGTAAGCTTTTAAGGTGATGACCTTGCTCACTAGGATGTATTTGCTGAATGGGAGAGAAGAAAAAAGAAAAGCCAGAAAGAGAAGGAAGAGGTGTTGCTTGATGATGGAGGTCTTGGCACCAAACAGAAGCCATGAGCAAACAGGTGTCCATTCCACCTTCTCCCTGCTCTCAGACACCGTGATGGCAGCAGTCCAGCTTAGTGCTTAAGACTGGTCTTGAGCAAGTTACTCAACCTTGCCGTGCCTTGGTTTACCCATAGGTGTAATGTGTGGTCAGTGGTGACAGGACTAGCACATTGTGTCCATTGAAAATGATAAAAAGAGATGATGCATGTGGGTCCCTGGCTCAGTACTGGACATACGGGGAGTGCTCAGTACAGGTTAGCTGTTGCCATATTTTGGAGGGGTTCACTGGGACTTTGGTTTTCTGATTCACAATTCATCCTCACCTACTCTCACAGCCCTCAGAATCCTGCTCTGTTCCCCAACCAGCAACGTGATTCTTTTCCTCTAAAAGAGTCCCGTCAGTTTCATACATTTTGCATGATTCCCTCCTTTAGAAAGTGGGTTTTCAAAAATAAACGCAATTTAGAATGACATACTTTCCCCTTGCCTGTTACATTTCCATGAGCCCTGTACAGCAGGAAGAAAAATCAGCCAGGGATTCTCAGTGAGTGTGCTTGGCTGTGGAAATCCTCAGGCTATAAATAGTGCTTGTGTAGGTTTTTTTTTTTTTTTCAATATGATGGACTCATTTTCTCTGATCATAAAATCCATGGGTTCTATTTATAGCCACAATGTTGCTCGCTAGTACTGAGGGATTGTAAAAATAGGCTTCAGGAAATAAGATGTGCTTGGCCAGCTCTCTCAGTGTGGAGGGCAGCAGAAGGGGCCTGGAGATTTGAGACTGGGATTTTGGGTCTTTGCATTAACCCCTTGCTGTCTCTGAGACGTCCTCGGTTCCCGGTTTCCTCAGGGCTGGGGCCTTCCATTTGCATTACCTTCGCTCAGGTGAAGAGATTTATTCATTCACTCATTGAGAACTTGCTCTGAGCCAGCCATGATGCTATGCTTTGGGGAAATAAATAGAGTGTTTGTAGCACTAAAGCACTCAAAGCCTAGCGGGCAGATCTGTAAATATAATACATACAGGATCCCAGGATGAAAATGTAAATATCGTCACACACGTGTTGTAAAGGCCTGGGAAGCACTGAGAAGGTGCACTTAATTTCATCCAGGGCAGCAGGAAAGCCACCTTTGGGAGGTGGAACAATGGCCCCTGAAGGTGTCCAGGTGCTAATCCTGAGAAGAATCTCGAGATGGGGAAACTCTCCTGAATTATCTGGGGGTGGACTCAACGGAACCACTAGGGTCCTTGTGGGAGGGAGAGAGGAAGATCAGATGGGAGAGAATGGGGGAAGATGATGTGACCACAGAAGCCAGGAAAGTAGAGAGGTGCTGTGCCGCTGACTTGGAAGGTGGAGGAAGAAGGCACAAGGCAAGGACTGTTGCCCTGGAAACTGGAAAAGGCTGAGATGTGGATTCTCTCTGGAAATCCCCACAGGGAGTATGACCCTGCCAGTGCCTGGAGAGGTGATTTTGCAAAACTGCAAAAGAATAAATCTATGTTGTTTTAAGCTCCCCAAATTATGGTAATTCATTTCAGCAGAAACTATTAGAAACTAATATACCACCCCAGGTAACAATTCCACTAGACCGTTGTAGTTAATGTACGTTTAGTGTATGGGGCCACCTAATTTCCGTTATCTTCTGTTGGCACCTGTACCCCAGGTTTTGTTTAGCTAAGCCCCTCCTTGGCACTTCAGTGAGGCAGGCTCCCCTCTGGCTGTAGGGGCAGGCACAGGGTTTAGACCTAAGCTAATTAGCACAATTCTTACCCAGGTTCAGGGCTGACCATGCGACTGACATAGTACACTCCACTCCGGGGATGAACAAGGAAACAAGTCACCCCAAGAGGCAGAGCCTTCTTGAAATCATGAAGGAAGAATCACCCTGAAAAGAATGTGAGCACTGAACAGATGAAACCTGGAGCTACTGAGAATAACAGGGTCCTGGTTCTGTCCCCCAAGCTGCTGGGCTTTCAGATGCACAAACAAATTACCTTTAATATGAAAAATGATTTGAGTCAGGTTTTCTGTTACTGGCCCCAAAGCATCAAAATAAAGACTAAGTGTGTGTGGTGGTTTGCTCCCATAATCCCAGCTACCCAGAGGCCGAGAGGGAGGATTGCTTGAGCCCACTAGTTCATGGCTGCAGGGGTTGTGATCGCACCATTGCACTCCAGCCTGGACCACACAGCAAGACCCTATCTCTGAAAACAAACAAAACACAGAATAGAGAGGTTCTGCTATGAGCATGGGGGGGGGAGATAAAAAATGAATTCAGAGGCAGGTGTTATAATTGGAATTTGTATTTGGTGAAGATGAAAAATGAAGCCCAGAGCTAGGAAGGTGAAAATCCCTCCCACAGCCAGTGAGAGCTGGTGGGATCACATTGGAGTGTCAGAGCTAAAAGGAGAGTGACCAGGATTGATTAAAAACACTTTGTTGTACAGACTAGGAAATTGAGGCATATAGATGGGGATAGGCTTGTTCAAAGGCACGTGTGACTTAGCCTCTTCTCTAAGCTCCTGGCCTGGTCCACCCAGGCTCTGCTGTATCATATGATAATTGGTCAGTCATATACACACAGGTGCCCAGAACTACCCCTGGACAGTGTACACCCAGGGGTTTCAGGCAATCCAGGCTCAAAGGGGATTTCTACTTCTTTATATGTGGCTCACTGAGAAAACAAAGACAGTCACTCAGGACCATAATTATTTTTCTGTAACCCCAACAATGTTCTGTAGGCACAAAACATGAGAATAAGAGTCCCAGAGTGTCTGTACTCATAGAAAGCTCGTTTAACACAACAGGCAGACCCATAATTCCCTAATGTGATCTTTGCACCTTTCAAGGGAAAAGAGATATTGGAGGCAAGGTGCTTTCTGATGCTGAGACTAGGAGGATAGGCACAGCTGAGACCACTCCTTCTCCTCTGAAGCCTCTACATAGACCCAGGGCCTTGACAGCAGCCCCTACCTCACTGCAGAGGTTGGGGCTATACCCCAGGGCTGGGCATCATTTAATGCCTTTGATCTAGAAAGAAGCTATTTGAGAATCTGTACTAAACAGAACACAGGGAAGTGTATAAAAAGAAGAGAAATTTTCCTCTCACTAGCTCAATGTAAGAATGTGCTGCATCTTTTACACAATGAAATAGAAGGTCAACAACTGGCATTAAAACAAAAGCCATAAAATGTAGAATGTCATAGAAATGGGAGGGATTTTAAAAATCATCAGGCTCTCCACACCTATTTTATAGATAAAGACACTGAGGACTTTGTCTTAGTCCGTTCAGGCTGCTATGACAAAATATTATAGACTGGATAGTGTATAAATAACAGAAGTATATCTCTCGTGATCTGGAGACTGGTAAGTCCAAGATCCAGGATCCAGCAGATTCAGTGTCTGATAAGGCCTTCCTCTTCTGGTTCATGGGCAGCCCCTTTTCACTGTGTCCTGGATGATGGAAAGGGTAAGACAGCATAGGGCCTCTTATACAAGGGCACTAATCCCATTAATGAGGATGTCCCCCTATGACGTAAGCACCTCCCAAAGGCTCCATCTCCTAATACTTCATCTTGAGGGGTAGAATTTCAACACATGAATTTGGGGGGTAGAGGACAAATATTCAGACTATTACCAGCCACGAAAAGGAAAGCAACTTGTCCAAAGTTACACACAGCAAATTTGTGCCATTATCGGATTTAGAACCCAGCTTTCCTGACACCCAGTTGTGGGCTTTTCACATGGTACCACACTGGTGCCCATAACCAGGTCTCAGAACTGGAATGTACCAGCTTTCCTTAAGTGGATAGCATCACAGGTCAGAACACATATGGTATTAGCATTTCAAATAAGACAGTATTTATTTGTTAAGCTTTGGAGACATATGAAAATCTGTGTGGGAGATTTTATAATATCCAATAAGTTTCTTTCTAGGAAAATGGTATGAAATTATAGTTAACAGATGCGTTTCAAAAAGTAAGAACCCTCTGTTTTGAAGTTACCATTATTCCCAGTGTTAGGTTCATATTGAATATGTAAATGTTCTCTGTAAGGACCAAAACACTGTACCTGTCAACAGACAGCTTATTAAAATGCAAGATGAACCAACCTAGGTTCGATCAAACACAGCATTAGAGTCAAGTTTGGGTTCAAATGCCAGTTTCCCTAGTTGCTCCCTGTGTGACCATGGCCAAGGGGCTAAACTACTCTGAGAATCTGCTTTCTCTCTAATTGTCACTGCTTCTCTAGCTTGTGGGAGGATTAGATAAAATGTGTGCAGACGGCCCAGTTTATAGCTCAGTCCACAGTAGTCATTATTCTATTGGTGGTGCCATCCTAACCATCATGATGGGCAGAAATGACAGACACTGGAAAATGGAGAGGGGACAGGTTGTCAATAGTCCTTAACATCTCAGGCAAGGACCTAACTCTACCAGAGGAGTTAGTCGTATTGTTGGGAGAACCAACCAATTGTATTGCTCATTGTATTGAGCCAGTATTACTGGCTCTAGAACAGTGGTTCTCAACCTTCCTAATGCCACAGCCCTTTAATACAGTTCCTGTGGGTTGCGACCCACAGGTTGAGAACTGCTGCTCTAGAAGGATGCTGGGGCAAGAGAACCAAGATCCTTCCTCTCAAATGGTCCACAGTACAGTGAAAAATCATCACTCAAGGCAGAAAGAAAGAAACGCTGAGAGATGAGTAGACAAAGGAGCTCACAAGAGGAAACAATGAGTTCCAACTAGAGATCATATGACAGTGAACCCAGGAGAAACTTTAACAATCAAATAGTCTAATATCTATTTTGGATGGAAATGTGGGTTTGGAAACACATGTAGGGTTGAAATGGAGGGTTGAAAGATAAACTCTCCAAGTGTCACAGCCAAGGGAGATCTTTGATATTGAATTTCAGGAGAGATTTTTCAATTATTGACTTCTGTGCAGTGGGAAAGATTTATTTTTAAGCTAGAACACTTCCAAAATTTTACACTTCCTGCTAAATCCATGGATATGTGAACTTTCTCTCAACCCCAACAGAGTGTGCGCTGCAGGAAAGGCTGATGGTGGGGAAGACAAACCAACATGTGCTTATATCACTGAGTAAACCTGTTTAGTATTAAACTAGAATGGGGTCAGCTGGAGCTATTAGCTACAGATAGGAAATTCTCAGTTCCTAAACAGTGTCCTCAGAGCAATTATAGATGGAGAAAGGGAGATATTCTCGGTAGTGTCACAGGACGCCTCTATGATGCTGCTGGCGGCTTACTGATAGCCACTGAGTTTGACTTCTTTACTTAAAAAAAAAAACAATTTTTAATTCCTCTACTAGGTATATATCTGGAAGACCAAAAATCACATTATAACAAAGATACATGTACCAGAATGTTTATTGGAGCACAATTTATAATTGCTAAATCATGGAAGAAGCCCAAGTTCCCATTGACCCATGAATGGATCAATAAATTGTGGTGTATGTACACCATGGAATATTATGCAGCCTTAAATAAAGGTGGAGACTTTACCTCTTACATGTTTACATGGATAGAGCTGGAACATATTCTTCTTAGCAAAGTATCTCAAGAATGGAAGAAAAAGCATCCAATGTACTCAGTCTTACTATGAAACCAATTTATAGCTTTGTTATGAAAGCTATAACCCAATTATAGCCCAAGAAGAAGGGGAAAGGGGAAAGAGAGGGGAGAGGAGGATGGGTGAAGGGAGAGTAGTTGGTGGGACCACACCTACAGTGCATCTTACAAAGGTACATGTTAAATTTACTACGTGTAGAATATAAATGTTTTAACACAATAACTAAGAAAATGCCGTGAAGGCTATGTTGACCAGTTTGATGAAAGCATTTCAGATTGTGTGGAAAACTAGCACTTGTACCCCATGATTGCATTAATGTACACAGCTATGATTTAATAAAAAAAAATAATTTTTGGAAAATAGCAAGGAACCCAACCGAAAAATATCCCTTCATTTCTTAGCTTCTCTTTCATACAGTTCTTGCCAATGTGGTGTAAGGAGAACTTTGGAGGTTGGGTTCCAAGAAAGCTCTTCAAAAAGAGAAAATTCTTCTCCCATGTGCCTTTCTCTTCTTCCATGCTCTTGCCTGAAACACAGATGTGATTGCTGGAGCTGCTGCACCCAGATTACAGCCACGTAAAAAAGGTTAAGAATACCACAATGTCACTGGCCCTGAACCAGTACTAGCCACCCTCTATTTCCAAACTTACATTTATAAAAAGGAACTATAAACCTATATTGTTTATGTCAGTGTTACTTGGGTTTTCTGCTGCATCACTCAAATGAAAATCCCTAAGTAATAAACACAGATAACAAAAATATCAATGTCATTGCATAATTATTAGTACTATGTAGCAAGACACAACATTGACAGAATGACTGTACAGTGAAGACTAAAGTAAAAAGAAGAGTGTCTGGTTAGGACAAGGAATTCTCAGTCACCCCAAAACAAGAACTGCACCTGCTTCTAACTATTTATGAGTATAATCCAACAAGCATTTCCCATTAGTTTAATTCTTATTTATTTTTAACAGCTTTACTGAAGTATAACTTTAATACAAAAAAAATTGTGCTTATTTAGCGTATACAATTTGATGAGTTTGGACATCAATGCACCCATGAATCCATCATCACAATCAAGGTCATGAACATACCCATCTTCTCCAAAGGTTTTCTCATCTCCTTTGGTTTGTTTACATGAGATCTATCCTCTTACCATGAGACCTAACTTCTTAAACTTTTTAAGTGCACAGATAGTATTGTTTCTGCCCATCATGATGGTTAAGATGGCAATATCAATATAATAATGACCACTATGGACTGACTGAGCCATGAACCGGGCAGCTGGCACTGTAGCCCATCTCTAGAACTTATTCACCTTGCATAATTACTACTTTATGGTCATTGATCAACAACTCCCCATTTACCTCACCCCTCAGGCCCTGGAAATCACCATTTTACTCTCCGCTTCTGTAAGTTTGACCACTTTAGATACCTCACGTAAGTGGAATTATACAATATGTATCCTTTTTTGACTTAGCATAATGTCCTCCAGGTTCATCCATTATGGCAGGATTTTCTTCCTTTATAAGGCTTTTAAAGGCTGAATCCATTATATGGACATACCACATTTTCTTTATCTGCTCATCCATCAATAAACATTTAGGCTGTTTCTCTACCTTGGCTATTGTGAATATGCTATAATGAATATGGGAGCGCAGATATCTCTTCAAGATCCTGATTTCCATTCTTTTGGATCTATATACTCAAAAGTGGGATTGCTGTAGCTTCAAGAATTATAAAATATCCACAGATTCAGCAACTTTTATTATTTATTTTATTTTTTTTTTGAGACAGAGTCTCACTTTGTCACCCCCGGCTGAGTGTTGTCACATCATAGCTCACAGCAACCTCAGACTCTTGGGCTCAAGCAATTCTCTTGTCTCAGCCTCCAGAGTAGCTGAGACTACAGGTGCCTGTCACAACACCTGGCTATTTTTTTTTTTTTTTTTGAGACAGAGCCTCAAGCTATCCCCCTGGGTAGAGTGCCATGGCATCACAGCTCATAGCAACCTCCAACTCCTGGGCTCAAGTGAGTCTCCTGCCTCCGCCTCCCAAGTAGCTGGGACCACAGGCA
>CAUYQV010154225.1:0-11837 GCA_963574575.1 Galagoides demidoff | reverse complement strand
GGCGTAAGCCACTGTGCCCAGTCTGGGATTTTATTCTTTAAGAGGTTAATGTTTTGTTGCTTAAAATCACCTAATCCTTTTTTTTTTCTTTGCAGTTTTTGGCCAGGGCTGGGTTTGAACCCACCACCTCTAGTATATGGGGCTATGGGGCTGGTGCCCTACTCCTTTGAGCCACAGGCACCGCTCACACCTAATCCTTTTTTTTTTTTGAGACAGAACCTCAAGCTATCACCCTGGGTAGAGTGCTGTGGCATCACAGTTCACAGCAACTTCCATCTCCTGGGCTCAAACAATTCTCCTGCCTCTGCCTCCCAAGTATCTGGGACTACTGGCACCAGCCACATACAGCGAGGCTGGCAGGTTGGAACCTAGCCTGGGCCAGCTAAACAACAATGACAACTGCAACCAAAAAATAGTCAAGCGTTGTGGTGGGCGCAAGTAGTCCCAGCCTGTAGTCCCAGCTACTTGGGAGGTTGAGGCAGGAGAATCACTTAAGCCCAAGAGTTGGAGGTTGTTGTGAGCTGTGATGCCACAGCACTCTACCAAGGGCGACATAGTGAGACTCTGTCTCAAAAACAAAACAAAAAATTCATTACATAAATCTTTTCCTGTGACTGAGCAGAAAATAAAAGGTTTAAATACAAAAAAAGGGGAAGGGGCTTCTGAGACTTGTAAAATGGACGTGGGTTTTTGTTTTTGAGACAGAGTCTCACTATGTCGACCTGGGTAGAGTGCTGTGGTGTCAAATTTTTGGGCTCAAGTAATTGTCTTGCCTCAGTCTCCCAAGTAGCTGGAACTATAGGCGCCTGCCACAATACCCAGCTGTTTTTTGGTTGTAGTAGTCATTGTTGTTTGGCAGGCGGGCTGGATTCAAACCCTCCAGCTCCAGTGTATGTGGCTGGCTCCCTAGCCACTGAGCTACTAAGACTATACGATAAATACAGAATTAAGTATGAGGTGTGCATTCAGCTACAGAGACTAGCTCTAAAGGGCTACATACCTGTCCACTACCTGGGGACCAATCCTGGTAAATGAGGGAAACTTGGCAACAGTAGAATGTAGGGATGGATTTATGGGGGCTTGCTTAAAATCCTCTCACCTTGGCTGGAGGAGGTGGCTCATGTCTGTGATCTCAGCACTCTGGGAGGCCAGGGTGGGTGTATAGCTTGAACTCGGGAGTTCAAGACCAGCCCGAGCAAGAGTGAAACCCCCTCTCTACTAAAAATAGAAAAACTGTCTGGGTGTTGTGGTGGGCACCTGTTGTCCAGCTACTCTGGAGGCTAAGCCAAGAGAATCACTTGAGCCCAAGAGTTGGAGGCTGTTGTGAGCTGTGACCCTCACGGCACTCTACCCACGGGGACAGAGTGAGATTCTATCTCAAAAAAAAAAAAAAAAGGAAAAAGCTTTTTTTTGAGACGGTCTCAAGCTGTTTCCCTCGGTAGAGTGCTATGGAGCATAACTCATGGCAACCTCCAACTCGGGCTCAAGCCATCCTCTTGCCTTAGTATTTCTATTTTTAGTAGAGACGGGGTCTTGCTCTTGCTCAGGCTGGTCTTGAACTCATGAGCTTAAGCAGTCCACGCGCCTCGGCCTCCCAGAGTGCTAGGATTACAGGCATGAGCCACTGTGCCTGGCAAGAAAAAGCTTTTTAAAAACAGAGTCTCAAAAAAAACTACACACACCATGCTTTTTTAAATTTTTTTTTTTTTTTTTTTTTTTAGAGACAGGGTCTTATTGTGTTGTTCAAGCTCCCTGAATACCCTATTTAAGTTTGAAAACTTTCATAAATTTCTCTTATGCATAAATGATAAGTGGTAGGGAGAGCATGGCCTGTATCATCGCATTAGGAAATCCCTAGGGTGTGAGGGTGGTTGTTCAGGTGCCCCCTCCCCTTTCTTTTCTGTGCCCAAGTCAGTCTAGTGTTATCCAAAAGGAGACCTGGGAAATGGGTATTGCTGTGCAGGGAGGAGGCAGCCCCTAACCCTGCATGGCTTGAGGAGAGGCGGGTGTTGAATCTGAGTCCTAAAGAAACAGCAGAAATTGGCTAGGCGGGCTGAGCTGGGGGCAGCAGGTGTGAGGGGCTGGCTGAGGGGCTGGTGAAGCTGTGGGGCTCAGATACAGCAGGCTTTGGCCCAGAGGGGCTTGAAGTCACCAAGGCTGGGGGACTTTCAGTTCCCAAAGCTCAAGAGATCCTCTTGTCTCAGCCTCCCGGGTAGCTGGGACCACAGGCACCGCCACAACACCTGGCTATTTTTTAGAGATGAGGTCTCTGCCCACACCTCTTCTCAAATTCCTTCTAAGGCTCAGGTTTCCTGCGAGACAGAATTAAACCTGGAAAAGCAGAGCTGTTACCCTGCGCAGTGATGGTCAGGTGCAGAGGAAAGGGGTACGCCCGAGAGACCACAAGAGCATCCCCTACCCTGTGCCCATCTGTGGCTGCAGACCAGTGGCTTGGGCCAGTGTCACCCTCCTTATGTCTAGAAGCCCCCTTTCCACTTCCTCTCTTGTAACCCAGGTGAGTACAGGTGGGCACCTGAGCCTTGGTTGGTTTTCCCATCTGTAAAAGGGGATCATCATTAGTTGCCTACCCAGTGGAGGTGTGATGTGGTCTTGGGGACCCTCCAAGGCCGTGGATGAGGGGTAAAGGCGGGGGAATGGAAGAAGTGACCACGTAGGACTTGAGAGGCACACTGCCAGTCCAGGGAGCAGCAGCTGAAGTCCAGTGGGTCCCAGGTCTATTGACTCTGCCCCAGGCTTTCCATCTCCCCATCTCTGTGCCCACTGTGATGCCCACACCTGGGCCACTCTGGGAGAATGAGTCTTTCTGACACAACCAACTTGACTGCAGTACTACTCTTGTGAAGCCTCAGACATAGGGCCCAGGTCCCTTCCTGCCAAGATGAAGGCCGTGCCATGGCTGTGGCCGTGCCATCCTGATCCCACTGCTTGCCCTGGGGCTCCTGCATAAGCTGGCCTTTCCATCCCTAGGGTGGTAGGAACCTCCTGCCACGAGACGTGGGCCCAGGCTGACCTTCCATCCCTCTCTGTACCTGTGGAGAGGGAGCCCCACTGGAGGATGACGAGAGTAGCTGGGTCCCTCACAGACAGACGCCTTGCTGTAACTCAAGGGCAGAGTACCACAAACAACAGACATCTATGGTCTCAGTTCTAGGTACTAGAAGTCCGAGATCAGGTGGCAGAGGGCCCTCCTCCTTGGACAGCTGAAGATAAGCTTGGACACAGGCCTCCTCCAGCACCTGTGACCCCTCGGTGGTGGCAGCAGAACTCCAGGCTCCACACAGTTTCCCTGGGTGCATCAGTGGCCCAGTTCCCTGTTAGGAGGACATCAGTCACACTGAATTAGGGCCCAGCCTGCTCCAGTGTGACCCAATCTTAATTAATTATACCTGCAACGACCCTAGTTTCTTTTTTGTTTTTTGAGATAGGGCCTTGCTTTGTCATTCAGACTGGGGTGCAGTGGTGTCATCATAGCTCACTGCAACCTCAAACTTCTGGGCTCAAGTGATCTTCCTGTTTCAGCCTCTTAAGCAGCTGGGACTATAGGCACATGCCACCATGCCTGGCTTATTTTTCTGTTTGTTGTTAAGACAGATCTTGCTATATTCCTTAGGCTGTTCTCAAACTTTTCACCTTAAGCAATCCTCTGCCTCATCCTCCCAAAGTGCTAGGACTATAGGTGTGAGCCACTGTGGCCAGCCTCCTCCCTTTTATTTTTATTTATTTATTTATCTATTTTTTGTAGAGGCAGAGTCTCACTTTATCGCCCTTGGTAGAGTGGGTAGAGTGCTGTGGCGTCACAGCTCACACCAACCTCCCACTCCTGGGCTTAAGCGATTCTCTTGCCTCAGCCTCCCAAGTAGCTGGGACTACAGGCACCTGCCACAATGCCCAGCTATTTTTTTGTTGCAGTTTGGCTGGGGCTGGGTTTGAACCCCCCCACCCTCGGCATATGGGGCTGGTGCCCTACTTACTGAGCCATGGGCGCCACCCTTATTTTTATTTTTTATTCACTTATTTATTTTTGAGACATAGTCTCAAGTTGTAACCCTGGGTAGAGTGCTGTGGCATCATAGCTCACAGCAACCTCCAATTCGGGCTCAAGTGATCCTCTTACCTCCGTTTTCCATTTTTAGTAGAGAGGGGGGTCTCGATTTTTGTTCAGGCTGGTTGTGAGCTCAAGCTATCCACCCGCCTCAGCCTCCCAGAGTGCTAGGGCACGTGAGCTACTGCGCCCGTGGGGGGACAAATTTTCAACCCAAGAGAGGCTAAGAATTACCCATGTCAAGCCATCTTAGTCACATACTTGTGCATAGTGTCACATTCATAGGAACACATCAAGTAAGGAGTAACCCTTTGCTACTAAGCTGAACATCTAGTAATTCTTTGCTACATAACAGAACACACTCATAACTTAGTGGCTTGAAATAGCATTTTATTTCCTCTTGATTCTCCTGGGTTAGCAGTGTGGGCTGGGCTGGGCTGGGCTCTGCTGGGCAGTTCTGCAGGCCTTGCCTAGACACTCATGAGGCTGTGGTCACTGCAGGGCTGGGTGGGCAAGCAGTGTGTCTGCTGGCTGGTGCAGGCTGCCAGCCTGCCTGGCCTCTTCCTGTGTTTCCCAGAGGGTTATGAGGTGCATTTTAAGAGAGGAGGAGTGACTGCAAGGGTTGTGAGGCCCAGGTTCACAGGCCCAAAAGGTCATTCTTGCCTTACCATGTTGGTCAGAGCAAGACACAAAGGTGAGCCCAGGTTCATGGGCTGGGGAAAAAGGTCACACCGCCTGGTGACAGGAACTTCACACAACTTTCAGTCATTGTAGGTCTGCTGTTAAGTAAACAAAAGTAACTTCAGTCTTGCTTACATTTCTCAACATCAATGAAGGAGACCCAGTGTGTGCTTAGGTCTGGTCTCCTAAACCCTCCGTTGCACCTACAGAGTGTTAGCTACAGAGCTCTCCCTCCTGGTGTGCGGGCACTGATGACCTTCTGACCTTCCAGCCCTCTCCTCTTCTTTCCCACTGCTGTCCTCCTCAACCCCCTGGACTTACCCTTGCGTGTTAAGTTTATATAAATGCCATCATGGGTACATATAAATTTCTTTGTGTGGATTTTAGTAGATCCCAGCTCATTTTTTTTTCTTGTAGTTTTTTTTTTTTTTTTTTTTTGGCTGGGGCTGGGTTTGAACCCACCACCTCCGGTATATGGGACCATCGCCCTACTCCTTTGAGCTACAGGTGCTGCCCATCCCAGCTCATTTTAAGTCTCTACAGGATTCCTTTGTTTCCATGTATCACATTTCACTGTTCAATTCCTCTGGACTTTGGTGGAGTATTCAGGGTGTTCCCACCTAGAACTTTGTTCTATAGATCTGTGTCTTTGTGAACATGCAAGAAACCTTGGGGTGCGTACCCCACAGTGGAGTGCGGGTCAGGGAATGCGACCATGCCTAGTTGCCATTTGCACCCACTTGCTCCCAGAGCTAAATGGCCACACATGGTCATGGTAGCAATGTGCCAGAACCCCTGAACCCAATCATTGCTTGTATTTGATGTCACCCAGTGTCTTACTTTTGGCTGCTCTGGTAGATGTTAAATGCATCTAAGAGAGTGAGTGGCCCAAGGTGTCCTTATCTGTCTGGGTATTAGAGGTCCACTCTGGGAATTTCCCCACCAGGCCCTTTCCCCCTCCCTCCATATGATGTTTGGTCTTTTTTCATAGTGGCCCCAGGATTTCCCACATGCTCTAATTTTTTTTTTCTTTGTTAAGAGATGGGGTCCTGCTATATCGCCCATGCTGGTCTTGAACTCCTAGGCTCAAATGATCCCCCTACCTGAGCCCCTGCTGAGTAGGTGGGTCTCACAGATGCAAGCCACAAGTCAGTCATGGGGCTCTTCCAAATCTGTCTTGTCCCATACCTTAGTCTTAGGTCCTTTCCCATTTCCATCAGCTGCCTCAAGAATAAGACACAAAATAGAGCAGATTGACTTGCTCTTTAAGTCTCTCTTGGTTACAAGGTGGCTGCAGCAGTTCAGGCATCACAGACAACACCAGTAGGCAACAGGTAGACTGTCCCTCTCAGTGTCTTCTTTGCAGAGAGACAAACCTCCCACAAGTACCCAGACAACTTCTCCCATAGGTCACAGGTAGATTCCCGTAATAGGAAGGCAAGGCAGCCATGGCAAGTGTAGACCAGTGCTGTTACACCTGGTACTAGGAGAGGATGGACCTGGCTCCCCAGAAGAAGATACTTGCCAAAAGAGAGGGAGCAGCTTTAAGAGATCGTAGGCAACCATGTGTGCACAGGCTGCAAGCTTTCCTCCTTGTTGCTTCCTTATAGCCCTCTAGCATTACCTTAGACCTGAGCCAGAGGGGCACTCTTGCCTCTAAAAATCTTAAAGGGTATTCATCAGATGTGAGAGTTCTTTCCTATCCCTCTTTCGTAAGAGCTTTCTAAAATTATCAACAGAGGCCAGGTGTTAGCCGGGTGTGGTGGCTCAGGCCTGTAATCCCAGCATTTGGTAGACTGAGGTAATTTAGGATTGCCTGAGCTCATGAGTTCGAGACTAGCCAGAGCTGGAGTGAGAACCTGTCTCGAAAAAATAGCTGGGCATTGTGCCGGGCGCCTATAGTCCCAGCTACTTGGGAGGCTGAGGCAGGAGAATCACTTGAGCCCAAGAGTTTGAGGTTGCTGTGAGCTATGATGCCATACCCCAAGACTGTGTCTCAAGAAAATAAATAAAATTAGCTTGGTGCTGGTAGCTCAAATGGCTAAGGTGCCAGCCACATACGCCAGAGCTGGCGGGTTGGAATCCACCCCAGGCCTGCCAAACAATAATGACAACTACAACTAAGAAATAGCTGAGTGTTGTGGTGGCCACCTGTGGTCCCAGCTACTTGGGAGGCTGAGGCAAGAGAATTGCTTAAGCCCATGAGTTGGAGGTTGCTGTGAGCTGTGATGCCACAGCACTCTACCCAGGGTGACAGTTTGAGGCTCTGTCTCAAAAAAAAAAAAGAAAGAAAATAAATAAAATTATCAATATTAAACTTGATCATCTTTTCTGCATCCATTGAAGAGTGTCATTGAAATGGTGGTGTTCCCCCTTTGTCCATGTGGTGAACAACATTGATTTCCTTTTTTTTTCTGAGACAGAGTCTCAAGCTGTTGCCCTGAGTATTGCTCACAGCAACCTCCAACTCTGACTTAAGCATCATCTTGCCTCAGTTTTTCTATTTTTAGTAGAGATGGGGGTCTCCCTTTTTTGCTCAGGCTGGCCTCAAACTCCTGAGCTCAAGCAATCCACTCGCTTGGGCCTCCCAGAATGCTGGGATTACAGGCATGAGCCCGTGCCCAGCCAACAACATTGATTTTCTGATCTTGAATAATCCCTGAAATAAACTCCACTTGCTTTTCATGTATGTACTTTATTTTTTGTACCCCATTTTGGATTTGGTTAGCTAATAATTTACTTTGGATTTTTGGACCCAAGTTTATGATTGAAATTGGCCAAATAAAGGCAGATTTTATTTATTTTTTATTTATTTATTTTTGAGACAGAGCCTAAAGCTATCCCTCTGGGTAGAGTGCTGCAGCATCACAGCTCACAGCAACCTCCAACTTCTGGGCTCAAGTGAGTCTCCTGCCTCAGCCTCCCAAGTAGCTGGGACCACAGGTGCCCATCACAACGCCTAGTTGCAGCCATCATTGTTATTTGGTGGCCCAGGCTGGATTTGAACCTGTCAACTTAGGAGTATGTGGCTGGCGCCTTAGCCACTTGAGCCACAGGCATTGAGCCAAGGGGAGATTTTTAAAGGGCTAATTTATCTACAGTCTCACTAAACAATGAGATGTCTTGTCTTTCTCCTGTTTTCTTTACAGATCTTGCGCATTTATCTTATAATCTCAGTTACCTTAGCATAGATGCTAAATCATACTGTATTTTTTCACTAGACATCATTATGAAATAATGCTCATAACATTCAAACACTTCAATTTGAAATTTACAGTCATTTCCTTTTTTGTGGTTATTATAACTAGTTCGAAGAACCATTTAATGCATACTGGTTTTAAAACCTTTTTTCCCCCTGGGATAAATTCCTGGGAGTGGGATAATTGGGTCAAAAATATGAACATATTTATGGAAACTTGGATTTATTTCCACTCTTTTCCACAAGAGAAACTGATGAGCTTGCAAGTGCCATCTGTAGTCTGGGGGGACTAAACTTGTCTTAGTTTCTTTTTCTTTGGCCGGGGCTGGGTTTGAACCTGCCACCTCCGGTTTATGGGGCCAGCGCCCTACTCCTTAATTTGCCTGCAGTAGGTGTTGATATTTTATTAATTTTTCATTGATTCCACTAAGGCTCTTTGACAGTTTTTGTAACTGGGGAACTAAGTGTGGTCCTGCCTCACCCACCTCCGGCCCGACAGGGGCCTTGGCTCGGGCGTCCCGGTCGCCCATTGTGACGCCGACCGTGGGCTGGGTCCCCGAGGAGGGCGACCTCGGGGCAGAGCCCTAGGGGCCATGGCCGAAACGCAGGAGCTGCTGCTGCAGCTGCAGAAGGACAACCGCGACGGTCGCCTACGGAAGCAGGAGCTGGAGGAGCTGGTGCGGGGGCTCGAGGCGGAAAGCGAGAGCCTCACCGGGCGCCTGCAGGACCTGCGCGAGCGCGAGCGCAGGTGGGCGGGCGGGCGCGGAGGACGTGGAGCAGCCCTGTGGGCTGCGGCGTGGGGGCTTCGCAAAAGTGCCCGGCCCACCCGCCCCAACCCTGAGGTGGTCGGTCCCGGGAACAGCTGGACGCTGGGCGCGTACTGCCCCGCCGCAGCTCCGAACTCGGTCTCCCCCTGCAGCCTGCAGCGGAGGCGGAGCCAGGCAGTACGGACGCTTGGAGGGGATGCTTGCAAAGCGGCGCGGGAGCGCGCGGACCGGGCACGCGGATTGCTCGAGGCGGCAGAGCGGCACAGGCGGGACCTGGTGGGGCGCGGCCCCGGGGGCGGGGCCCGGGTGGGACGGGGCCGACGGAGAGGCCCGAACCGCCCCCTCGATCCTGTCCGCAGGAGCAGCACAACCGGCAGCTGCAGGAGCAGTGGGAGGAGCTGTCGAGTCAGGTAGGTGCAGGGGGTGAGATGGTCTCGTTCTCCAGGTTCCTTTGGGAAGTCCTGTTCTGGCCCCTCATGACTCACCTCGCCCCCTGTAAGGTTCCCTAAGCCCCGCCCTCACAAGCCCCGCCCCTAGCTCTTCTACTACGGAGGGGAACAGCCGAGGGAGAAGCTCGCAGAGCAGCAACTCGGGACCCAACTGTTGGCGCTACAGGTGCTTGGGCGGGGCCCTGAGGGCCGGGGGGCGGAGCCACTGCGTGGGTTGGGCCAGACACGGGGGCGCGACCCTTGGGGGCGGAGCCTCGGCGCTGCGTGGCCTCGGCGCTGCCGGGCCTCCGCGCCGCGGCGGTAGTGGCCGCCGGCCTCCTGACACTCCTTGCGATACTATCAAAGAAACAACTAGAGCTAGAGGAGGCCAAGTACGCAACCCAGACCGAGAGCCTGCGGCAGGTGCGGGCCAAACCGGGGCATTTTGGGGACGGTCGCTTCGGCTGTGGGTGGGGCCTGGGCAGGTACGAGCTGGTGGGGAGGGGTGTATCCCCCGAGTTTCATCGAGGTTCCCTACACCCCAGGGCAAGCAGCGGACAGAGGAGGCCTGGACCAGCTTCCAGGAGCAGAACGGAGTCCTGCAGGTGCGGCCCCCTCCTCTCTGAGAGCCGCTCCCCTCCGACTCCACCGTGGTCTCCACCTCTCCTCCTCCCCCCGCAGCGGCCGGACTCCCCTTATCCCCCACCCGGGAGGCCTCCAACCCCGAGTCCTCACTCCCACCCGCTCCAGGAGCTGCAGGGGAAAGTGATGGAGGCGGCAGCTGCGCTGGACGCCTCACGAGGCAGCCTGGAACCGTAAGGGAATTAGGGCTGCTGGGTGCGGTGGGGCGACTGTGGTGCCGGGGCAGATCGCTCACCTCCACGCTCGTCCTGCAGGTGTGACTCTCGGCCTCGCTGGGTGCAGGACTGCGCGGACTCCCTCATGGAGGAGGTGGCCAGGGCGGACTGTGTGAGCGTGGGCCCAGGTGGGGCGGGGTGGGACTCGCCCTTACGGGAACCCGGCCCTCACAAGGAGCGGACCTTTCGCAGGGGACTGCCCTGGGACTCCCGCCCCCATCCCCTGGAGAGACTCAGCTAGCGCCGCCCCACTGGACTGGGGCGGACTTGGACGCGGCTCCCTCTGTCTGCAGGAGAAGCGGCTGTTCGGTGGTGCGGGCGCGGGGGCCCTCAGGTTAGCCGGGCGGTGGGTGGCGGGCGCCCGGCTGCTGTCCTCCTCCCGGTGCCCTCCCCAGCGGCTCCATCTGTGCGTCCGTTGGCCCACAGGCTGTGGGCGCTGGGCGCGCTGCAGACTCTGCTGCTGCTCCCTCTCGTCTTCCTGGGGCTGGTGCTCCTCTACGTGACGCTGAAACACCACGACGCCGTCCGCGGGGGACTTGGGTATCTGGGCTCGGACGCGGCTCTCCGCCGTCTGCGCTACACGCTGTCCCCACTGCTAGAGCTGCGCGCGCACGGGTTGTTGCCCGCTTGAGCACATCACGCCGGCTACGGCCGTCTGCACCTCGGTCTCCGTGTGATTTCTGGGCGCCTGGGGGAAACGGAAGGAAGACCGCTGGGTGGGCTCGTGTTTCCCTCGGGCTCAGCGACTGCCCTGTGGCACCCGGGCTTGGAGGGCGCCAGGCCTGTCGTGGGCGGGGGGACCCGGGACAGGGCCTCAGGCTAGCTCTTTCCAGCTGGATCAGCATCTCAGGGCTGCACCCGCTCCCCACCCCCGCCTCTAGAGGGCCTGAGAGGGGCGCGGTGGGGGCGCCCGCCTGGTGTTCTCCCTGGGGGTCTGTGACTCCTTAGGCCCGTTGCGTCCTCACCTCCCCTTGGGTTCGTTTCGCCTACCGACTTGGCTGGCAACGGTCCACCCTGTAGTCCGCTTCGCTTTCTGCGCGTCTGAGCGCGGCTGGCATTGCGCTATTTATGTGAAATGTTCTGTTTTGTGGAAGTGAATCCTGTGTTTTCGTTTTGTCTACTGCAAATACTGCTCTGCTGACGTTATTGGTAGTGAAATTGTTGAGTGTATTTCCTTCACGTGTGTATGGGTATTTCTGTGGCTTTGAAACAATTGTTTTCTCACTGATTTGTAGGCGTTTAGTTTTTGCTTTTTTCCTGGTTAAATTTGCTTCTGTAATCCTGTGTGTGAAATTTTTATCAAATTTAAGAAATGTGCTTTGTATCCTAAGAAAATCCATTCTTGCTTGAAGTCATAGAGACATTCTCATATTTTCTTCTTCTTCTTCTTTTTTTTTTTTTTTTTGAGACGGAGTCTCACTTTGTTGCCCTCCGCAGAGTGTGGTGGTGGTGTCATAGCTCACAGCAACCTCAAACTCTTGGGCTCCAGTGATGCTCTTGCCTCAGCCTCTCCAGTAGCTGGGACTACAGGCACCCCCCACAATGCCTAATTTTTCTATTTTTAGTGGAGACAGGGTCTCACTCTTGCTCAGGCTGGTCAAACTTCTGAGCTCACATTCCCCTCCCCCCTATTTTTGGTGAAAAATACATCACTTTATTTAAAGCTGAAAGAATGGTTTCAATCAGGAGAACCGGCTTGGTGCCTGTGGCTCAATCGGCTAAGGCGCCAGCCACATACACCTAAGGTGGCGGGTTCGAATCCCCAGCCTGGGCCCGCCAAACAACAATGATGGCTGCAACCAAAAAATGGCCGGGCGTTGTGGCGGGCGCCTGTGGTCCCAG
>CAUYQV010154223.1:0-37790 GCA_963574575.1 Galagoides demidoff | reverse complement strand
TTTTTATTAATTGATAGCTGTATACATTAATGCAAACATGGGGTACATTGTACTGTTTTCATATACAATTTGAAATACTTTCATCAAGCTGGTTAACATAAGTTTCATGTCATTTGCTTAGTCATTGTATCAAAACATTTATATTCTAGTTCACTTGTACCCTTGTTAGACAGATATATAGGTGATCTTTTGATGGAGATATGGTGGGAATTCCGGCCTGGGAAATGGGGAGGAAAAGAAATAAGTTATTTTGCTTTCATATTGTGAAAACTTTATTATAAGGAAGCTTTACACATCTAGACAGTTGTTTTGAAGAAAAGAAAGGAATTGTGAAAAACACCATCACTGGGGAAAAACTGAAAGAGAAGGCATAATGATTATAAAAGAGCCAGGGAAGGGAGTGAGATTTCAAATTAGTGGAATAAGAAATAGTGGGGGCTCGGCACCTGTGGCTCAATCGGCTAAGGCACCAGCCACGTACACCTAAGGTGGCGGGTTCGAATCCCCAGCCCAGGCCCACCAAATAACAATGATGGCTGCAACCAAAAAATGGCCTGGTGTTGTGGCGGGCGCCTGTGGTCCCAGCTACTTGGGAGACGGAGGTAGGAGACTCGCTTGAGTCCAGGAGTTGGAGGTTGCTATGAGCTGTGATGCCATGGCACTCTACCCAGGGGGATAGCTTGAGGCTCCGTCTCAAAAAAAAAAAGAAATAGTGGGGCACAGTGAAGAGCCTAATTTTAGTAAACAAGGGTAGTGTCTTGAGCCCCCTCCTGGCTGTATCTATCTATGGACAATGAACAGCAGAAATAGGAAGGAGCTCAACCCAGTAGACACAGTGATAGGAATAACCCTAGAAAATGGCTCCGGAAAGTAGATTAGAATCCAATCACCCTGGGAGGAACTAATGTGCACACCAGGGGAGTGAGTCCCAGGAGGCAGGTGAAGCTTCCACATAGAAATTCAGGCAAAGAGGAATTCTGGATATTTGGTAGCAATCTGGATAGTCAGTCACAGCTAAATCTTACAGTAGGTAATACTTCTGAAATCTTAGGCATGTTATTGATGTAGGTTAGAATTATAATTTGACATCAAAATATAGTTATCTGAACTGAGACACAAAAGTGACTTTGGTCTGATATTACGCACGAGGGTTCATTTGTAAAACAATTTCTGTTGTCTTGCTCTAGGACCTGACCACTTCAGAAATTGTTTGTACATCCAAATTAGGTGTTGAATACTCTAGGGAAATTCTGTTGTCACATTAGAAATTTTCTTACTCTAAATAAAAAAATCTGATCATATCTTATTACTCAAATGTGTGAGTAATTTGAGTTAATGTGTACTTGGTGTACAGTCTGTATAAACAAATGTTGCTAAACAATGGGTTATAAATGTCTTAATTTGACCTAGAATGACGTTAAGAGAAATCTTAGGTAGTGATTTGAAAACCTGTAAGTATCTTGTTTATGCTCGGAGATTATTTGCTTTGTTCACTTTCTATTTTTACTCAGAAAAATACTATATAGTATTTTAATTTACAATTTGTATTAGGTTCTTCTAGATTAATTTTGTCATATGAAATGCTTTGATGGAAAGTACTCTTCCTGGCTTCCTCCTGCACAACAGAAAAAAATCCACTAAACCAACAAAAAGAAATATGTAGCAAGCTTTGAAGCAGTTCTCTAAGCCTTATGAAACATGTAGTTCCTCAAATAGTACCTTAGAGCAACTGGATTTAATATGCTCCATCCAGCAGAGGGCTATCAAACTCCATTAATTTCTGTGAATGCACATAGCAAAAATTACATAGTTTATTTAAGTGGTTTTCAGATTTTGTTTTTACCACCAGATCTTTTTTTTAAAACAGAGGTTTACAATATGTGAATGAGTTATACCCGGAGCTGCTTTATTTGGAGAAGCCCCCCTCCCCCCAGCTGCCTCTCCAAAGGCCTAGTGAGGTGTTGAGGATAATCGAAACTCTCTGCTCTGATTTATCCAAAAATACTCTTCCAAATCCTCAGTCAGCTCTTTTGGGATCGAGCTGTAAATATTTTTTCCCTCTATAAAAATCCTTAATGCTGACACTGCAGGGGAAATGTATAAGCAGAATGATGCCCACGTTATCAAAGTCCTTCTTCCCGGAATTTGTTTTCAGTTATAACTTTAGTTCCGACCATGCGGTTTTAGGTGTTTGTTTTTGCTTTGTTTTGGGAAAGGTGGCATTTTTATCTTCAATCTTCTGAGTGAAAAAGACATTTATTTTTGTCAAATTTTCTTCATCATATTTCATAGGTACGCCAAACTGACAGACTGGGTGACTATATACCCCTGTATTTGTTCCTGTAACTGGGCCAGTCTCGGCCCTTTACGAAAACTGGATTTTAAAGATCAATTATGAGAATGAAAAGTGGTTCATTTCCTGCCTATATATTACGATGCCTTGGTAATACATTTATTTGTAAGAAAACCTATTATAGAAACTTCCATTTGGAATTATGCCTACTTGATAGTCAAATGGAGACTGTTCTTTCTTTTGTTTTTCTTCTCAAAGCAAAATTTTAGTGAGAAGTCCCTTTATTCTGATTGAACCCTGTTATAAATATTTCATACTGAAGCCATTTAAGTAAATGACTATAAATAGTTACACTTCCATTGGAGTTAAGAAGTACTATCGCGGACACACACGCTCACTGATTTCAAGACTCATTCGGCAGTGTTACCAGTTTTGTTTTGTATTTCATCATTACTAACTAGTCTTAAGAAGTGTGAGCTTAATAGATGTTGGCCATTCAAACTGACTTGGACCCTGCAGGTGTCACCAAAATTGCCCCTAATGTCACCATACATAGGGAAATTGAGGAATTGGGGAATCGTGTATGTAAATTGTACCTTTATTTACAAAATATTCATTACAAAACTTTACAATCTATTTACAAAATATTTTCTACATGTTGGCCTCCTCTCTATAAAATTTTATAATGAATATTTGCATGGTGACTTTAAGGCAGGCATCCTCAAACTACGGCCTGCTGGCCACATGCAGCCCGCCTAGGACACTTATCCAGCCCACCGGTGTTTTTGCCACCGCTGCCTGTCCTGCTTAGCAGCTGACTCATCCCAGGGCCCGCAGTCCGGCCCTCCAGTGGTCTGAGGGACAGTGAACTGGTCCCCTGTTTAAAAAGTTTGAGGACCCTTGCTTTAGGGTCTTTGGGCAATTCTTCCTTACTCTCAGTCTCCATTGTGTTTCTGTCTTCTAAATCTACTTTTATTTCATATTTTTATGTTTTGTTTTTTGAGAAAAGTAATCATAGTGGTTACTACTTCTAGAGCACGGACTAGATGTTTTTACACATGTGCTATTTCCCTGGGTTCTGTTAGGTAGATATTAGTGTCCCCTCTTATGTAGTGGAAATCCATGACCACAAAGAGAAGGTAATGTACCCAACATTGCAGGGGTCACACTGGCATGCAAACCCCCATTTGAGACCTTCTAGCACACAAAGAAGTTCTATTTCATAACAATATAAAAAGCTGTTATTTGATCAATTCATAAAGAGAGCAAAGTAAGGAATCATAGAAAATCTGATCTTTGATAAATCAAACGAAGCACTGGGGAAAAGAGTCCCTATTTAATAAATGGTGCTGGGGAACTCGTTAGCCACGTGCGGAAGTTAGAACTCACCCACACCTCTCACCACTTAAAAAAATTGACTCTTGCTGGATAAAAGATTTGCATTTAAGGCATGAAATAATAAAAATTCTAGAAGAAGCTGTGGGAAAAACTCATAACAACACTGACGTGGGAAAAGTTTTTGCAACGAAGACCCCCAAATGAATGGGACATGATGAAACGAAAAAGCTTCTGCACAGGCTCAGCGCCTGTGGCACAAGCGGCTGAGGCGCCAGCCACATACACCTGAGCTGGTGGGTTCCAATCCAGCCCCGCCTGCCAAACAACGATGGTTGCAACCAAAAAAAAAAAAGCCGGGCGTTGTGGCGGGTGCCTGTAATCCCAGCTACTTGGGAGGCGGAGATAGGAGTATCACTTGAGCCCAGGAATTGGACCTGTAATGCCATAGCACTCTACCCAGGGCGACAGCTTGAGGCTCTGTCTCAAGAAAAAAAAAAAAACTTCTGCACAGTTAATACAACAACTAACGCATACAGACCACCTTCAGAACGGGAGAAGATAGTTGCGTGCTACAAATCTCTAACAAAGAACTGATAACTAGAACTTACAGAGAACTCAAACTAATCAATATGAAGACAACAGACAATGCCATTTATTTTGTTTTTGTTTTTCAGTGTCTGCAAGTAAAATTTTATTTGAACTCAGAAACATTCACTCATTCACAGATTGTCCGTATCTGCTTTTATGCTATTGATGCAAAGTTGAATGGCTGCAGCAGACACTGTATGGGCCACAGAGCCTCAAATACTAATGGGTTTCTACTTAGAAGCTTACGTGTGGCACTGATCTTCACCATCTTGGCCAACCCTTGGGATATAATTGAGGGAGCTCAGGGAATTGTACCCCAAAATATAACTCCTTGGTATCAAGGGTATTTTGAATTAAAGGTCCTTAGAGAACAACAGGTGTTAGAAGAGGTTTCATCTTTTGCATAAATCAGACAGACCCATCAAAAAGAACAGTCAACTTCCCTGTTATCTCAATATATTGCAGGAAAGAAGATCAAGAATGCAGCCAGACTTAGTCCAACCCATTTGAAAGATAATATCCGAGTCTCGGTTTAATTTAATTTCCAAAGAAAATCAAGTCAGTCTACAAGTCAGTCTATTTCCCATCATCTATTCATTTGTCCAAGTATCTATTCATCCTTTGTAGTAACTACTTATCACCCCTCAGCATAATTCCTACACTCAGACCCTATAAGGGTATATAAACTTCTGGACCCTCTGGGATACTGGGGAATCGCTCTGTGATTCTCCTCAATCTGTAAACTATTTCTCTTATTAATCTGCCTTATTTCAAGCCCATCTTTCAGCAAACCTTCCAGGTACAAAGGGAAAGTTTTCCTTCTCCCCAACATGAGATTGCCTTTTTTTTTTTTTTTTTAGTCTTATTTTATTGCCCTCGATAGAGTGCTGTGATGTCACAGCTCACAGCAACCTCGAATTCTTGGGCTTAAGCAATTCTCTTGCCTCAGCCTCCCAAGTGGCTGGGACTATGGGTTCCTGACGCAATGCCCCACTATTTTTCAGAGATGGGGTCTCACTCTTGCTCAGGCTGGTCTTGAACTGGTGAGCTCAGGCAATCCACCACCCTCAGCTTCTCAAGTGGTGGGGTTACAGGTGTGAGCCACCACGCCTGCTATCTGTCTTTCATTTTCTATCTTGATTTTGGAGCAGGAAGCTCCAAAAGCTTCAGAATCTTCATTTGGTTCTTTCCCACTGTGATGTCTTCACCCCACAGGCCCAGGGGCCACAGTGGGGAATGTGCTAGTCCCAAGTATGGCACCAGCTAGGCATTACCAACCAACAATCCCATTTATAAGTGGGCAAGAGATATGAACAGAACCTTTGCTGACAAAGACAGATGAATCACCAACAAACGCATGAAAAAGTGCTCATCATCCCTAATCATCAGAGAAACGCAAATTAAAACCTCTCTGAGATATCACCTAACCCTAGAGAAAATAGCCCACACCACAAAGTCCCAAAGCTGCAGATGCTGGTGTGGATGTAGAGAGAAGGGAAAACGTTTATGCTGCTGGTGAGATTGCAAACTAATACAGCCTCCATGGGAAGAAGTATAGAGAATCTCACAGAGCTAAAAGTAAATCTTCTATTTGATCCTGTAATCCCATTACTAGGCATCTACCCAGAAGAAAAATAAATAATTTCTCCATAAGGACATTTATATTAGAATGTTTATTGAAGCTTAATTTATAATTGCCAAGATGTGAAATTAACCCAAGTGCCCATTAACTCATAAATGGGTTAAGAAACTATGTTACATGTAGACCATGGAACACTATTCAGCCATAAAATGATGAACATTTGACATCTTTTGTATTTACCTGGATGGAGTTGAAGAACATCCTTCTTAGTAAAGTATCACAATAATGGAAAAGCAAGTATCCAATGTGTCCAAAACTAATATGAAAACAATAGAAAAACAACTAGACTTCCATGTGAGAGAAAACCACAATTAAATTCAGGTGTGGGAGGGGTGAGGAGGGAGGGGGAGTGGGCACAACGTAACGGTAAACAGCACACCCTCTGGAAAGGCTCAACTACAACTTGAACTTCGCCTAACAAATGCAAACAATGTAACCTAATAATTTATACTCTCATATTAATCTGAAATTAAAAAATAATATATATACTTTAAATATTTTATTTCAATTTGAAATGTATACATTAGACGTTCTACCAATGATTTGATATAGGTTCAAGACCTTTTATTTAAGTATATTTTGTTTAAGAATTTTCCACTTTTGCCTTTTTTGAATGCACAATTCCTGCTTGGAGGTGTGGTTTTGCCTATATTCTCCAGTTTGTTATCTATTAAAGTCAGCCAGAACTTAAAAACACTTGCAAAAAAATCTGACTGTAAAATTTCCAAGTGTTTCTAAAGGCATTCCCCCAATTTTTCACCTTCATTTTAGCCATACCCATAATTTAACAGCCACATTTTTAAGGACCCATCTTTATCAAGTCCTTACAAAGTATTCATATTAATTTTCCTTTTAAAGCATTCATGTTAATTCATAGAGCAATGCTTTTTGCACTCATTTTCATTAGATAAAATTTATTTAAATTATCTAAGTACAATAACAAGTATAGCTGTGATAAAATGATTTGAGATAAATATAACTGGCGAGTGTACCACTTTACCAGTGGGAGAAGAATGTACACATGGTGAGGGGAGTTAGTAAGCTGGACGCTTTTAGTGTATAATGGGGATTGGTTAGTATTCAGAAAGGAAACAAAAATTTTGTTACATAAAGGTTTATTGAGAGAGCTTTTGCTCTGTTTTTCAAGAAAATAGGGGAGAAAGAGAACTAACTTATTTCTTGTGAAGACAGGAGACTGACAGCTAAATGTACACAAGACTTGAAACAAGAAGAACTCTGCAGATGGTTTTCCTTTACAAAGTGAGCTGGGTTAAATGTTGCCCAAAGTTTCTCCATAAATCATCAAGTTTGGTTTTTACAAAAAATTTTAATTTATGAAAAAGTGTTCTTTTGTATTCTATCAATGACATCTTTTATCTATTTTATTTTGGTGACATTTTTGAATTCTCAAATATTTAAGGTTCAATTCTCTGTTAAGATTTATTGCATCATTATCCAATTCTGAAGTCCTATCATGGATACTGTTTCTACTGTAGGATTCACCTGATGCTTATATTGTCATTTGTCTAAATATTGTAATCATCTGTTCTTATGCAAAGGAATATAGCTTGGTGGAAAGGTAGAGGAAAAAAGAACTGAAATAAATTTATGTTCAAAGAATTTAGATTGCTTAACTTCCCAACTAAGTGATACTATTTTGGGGAACAAGAAACATTTCTTTTACCTTGTCCCTTTTGTGTTACAGAACCTTTGTCGTATTTCCAATATTTGAAGTCTTGGTAGATCTATTTCTCTGTCCTATCATTTCTGAGATAGGCCTGGTTGTCTTTGTGTGCTGGTCACTGAATTTGGGAATTTATTTAAGCTGATAATTCTAGGCTAAGGATAAAAGTAACCCCTTCAGAGAAGATACAAATTTACTTCTGCCAGGCTTTGTATTTACAAATGATTTGGGGAACATGATAAACCAAGTTCAAGGCTTGAGTTTTGTTGAAAGGGAAGGCAATAAAAACCAGGTTGTAAATCTGTGGCAGAGTGGGGCGGGTTATTCCTTATTTTGCTCTTAGCCTGAGAGTAGCTTTTTGAGATGTCATGTGATTACAGAGAGGCCTTCTTATTGGACTGGCATTGTGTGCAGACGTCAGCTTTTGATTTCTGCCCTCTTGCCCATGAAGTTTTGAAAATGAAAATTCTAATTTTCTAGGGAAATGCGCTCAGGAAACAAAAGCAATTTCCATGCTTGCGTATCTCCACTAGTTCCATTCCCTTTCAGTTTTGCTTAGTAGTTCCCTATTATCGTGTCAGCTGTTTATTGGTGTTAAAATGTCATTATGCTTTATCCAGTATTTCTAGTTTGTTTCTGTAGTGTTGGTCTGATGACCTGGCTCCTGGAAACATACCCTGTAGGTGAAGTGCTTAGTGTTTTGGTTACTGGTCTGATTTAGAAGTGGGGGAAAGACCACATCCCAGGCACAAAAACCTCTAACCTGCTTTACCTCTGAGATTGGGGTTTCCAATGAAGGTTTGATTTAGTTTTATTCTTTGGCTTCCAGATTTTTGGAATATAAATTTCCATGAAAAGGTATAAAATGAAAAGTACTGAATGCCTAGGAACAGATTTTGTTTGTAGGTTAATTATACAACAGTTACAAGAATATTTTAACTGTTGGTAAAGAAATGAAAATGGAGCATGGAAGCTCTTTTTGTATCAGTTAAATGTGATGGCATCCAGAAGCAGTAATAATCCCAATATTTATGACTTCATAAAAATTACTAGGTACCCATGGACACAGCAGTCATTTTCACCAGGCAATAAATGACCAGATGGTAGCACTTTACTTATCTGGTGCCAACAATGTAGCCACAGGGGAATTGGTTTTTGAGCGGTTGTGTTATGGAAACAACATTTTTTATAAGACGTTTATATTTATTGCAGTCTCCACTGCAGAGACTCTACTGAACACAGAACTGGTTGCTGGAATTGCTGAATGAATGCCTCCATGCTCCTCTTTTAATGATAAGGGCTCTGGACTGGAAAACTGCAGACCTGACACATCTATCATTGATTTAATGTTTGAGCTTCAGCAGATTTGGATATTTTGCTGTCTTCCTATTGTTAATTTTGAAAAATAAACAAAATATGTTTTGCTAATTATTTACTGGCCAGAAATCCTGCCTTAGAAGACTATAATTCATGTTCCATCAAAAGTACAGCGTAATGGCTCAGTCACTTTAAACCATGTTTACTGCTTTCAAGCATTCCTAATTTATATGCAAATGCAATCATTCCACCAAAATTTAAGATACACATGGCTTAAATTTTCCACTCACATAAAAAATAACAATTAAAAATAGTTTTGTTGTCATCAAGGAAAACCAATCTTTTTCTTTTGCAAGTAGTTTTAATTAAAACATGGTCTATCTGGATGCCCAGCTAGCTCAACCAGTAGAGCATGAGACTCTTAAAACATGGTCTATCAAAGTATTTATTCAAATAGCACTTTTAACGGACATCATGTAAATTTACAACTTTTAAGTGTTAATCAAATTTCTCTCCCCCTTACCATTAAAGGTTTTTCCTTTGAGATGCTAAGGCTATTAACATTTAATTCCTCAGTAAAAATGGAATTTTTTTTTTTTACCATACCATTGTTTTTATTTAACTATCTTTTAATTTTTTTATTAAATTGTAGCTGTGTACATTAATGCAATCATGGGTACAATGTGCTGGTTTTACATACAACTTGAAATGCTTTCATCACAGCTCAACATAGCCTTCATGGCATTTTCTTAGTTATTGTGTTAAGACATTTACATTCTACACCTAGTAAATTTCACATGTACCCTTGTAAGATACACCATAGGTGTGGTCTCACCAATTACTCTCTCTCCACCCATCCTCCCCTCTTCCCAAGATGGAAATTTTTTTACAGACAAAGGCAGGGCATAAATATAAGCACACCTCTGTGATCTTTGGGACTAACAGCTTTGAGATTGACTTTTCACTTTTTAACCACAATTCAGTGCTTTTTATTTGACCAAAGTAAAAGGGCTTAGAAATATACTCAGAACTTTTATAAAAAGCTATTAAGAACCAAAAGGAGAAGTGATATATGTTTTAAAACACCGCAGTAAATCATCAGCAGGAGTTAGAAATGGACTTAAATGTTTCAATCTTTTAATAGACTATGGGGCTTTCTTTCTTTTTTTCTTTCTTTCTTTCTTTTTTTTTTTTTTTTTTAGATAAGAGTCTTAAGCTATCCCCCTGGGTAGAATGCCATGGTGTCATAGCTCACAGAAACCTCCAACTCTTGGGCTCAAGTGATCCCCTTGCCTCAGTTTTTCTATTTTTCAAGTAGAGACAGAGTCATGCTTTTGCTTAGGCTGGTCTTGAACTCATGAACTCAAGCAATCCACCCACCTCAGTCTCCCAGAGTGCTAGGATTACAGGCGTGAGTCACTGTGCCTAAGCCTGTGGAGTTTTCTTATCCAAAATCAGTATTATGAGAAGACAGCAGCCCTAAGAAGACATCTGAAGAAATAAGTAGTCTGAAATTTGAGATTAAGCATTTGAAGATTTTGAAGCAATTTTCTATTCAAAATCTGGATATAATAGTAAAGTCACTGCTGATAGTAGGAAGTGATGAGATGTCCCAAGAAGTCTAAAAATAATTACTTACCTGGGTGGACTTCCATCTCCAAGAGACCAATGGCTTTGTCCTTTTCACTCTCGGATCCCCAGCTCTTGATGACTGACCCACAGTAGGGAGGCCTTCAGTAACTCTGTTTAGTAAATAGTACTGTAGATCAAAGCTGGATAGTAATGAGATGAAGACAGTGAGAAAGTTTAATTTTAAACAAAAAATACTTTAAAAGGCAAATTTTAAGATGAATCCCTAACTTTCAGTCTAAGATACTGTATACTAAATTTAATGAATGATTTTAACATTGTGGGGCTTTTCTGATTCCTGAGTAAAGTATTCATAATCTTCAAGGAAGTCAAATTTGGCCATCTGTTTGATTCCACAATCCCACTACTAGGCATCTACCCAGAAGAAAAAAATCCTTTTATCGTAAGGACGTTTGCACTGGATTGTTTATCACAGCTCAATTTATAATCCCCCAAATGTGGAAACAACCTAAATGCCCACCAACCCAAGAAAAGTTTAATAAGCTGTAGTATATATATACCATGGAATACTATTTAGCCATCAAAAAATGGAGACTTTACATCTTTTGTATTAACCTGATTGGAGCTGAAACATATTCTTCTCAGTAAAGTATCACAAGAATGGAGAAGCAAGATTCCAGTGTATTCAATTCTAATATAAAGCCAGTAGATGATCCAATACATGCCCACATAAGAAAAAACTCAGATCAATTTAAGGTGTGGGGCAGAGGAATGAGGGATCAGGGAGAGAGGAAGAGGGAGGGGGATGGGTGTGCTTCCACTTAACAGGCACGATGTTAGGGTGTATGGCACACCTCTTGGGGGCAGACAATTATAAGAGGGACTCTACCTAACAAATGCAAACTTTGTAACCTAATTCTTTGTACCCTCAAATTAACCTGAAACAATAATAATAATTAAAAGAACAGTACAGAAAATAAATTTGATTAAGAAACTGTGGTGCAGGGGTTTTTCATCAGAAGAATTTTTCTCAATGAGCAAACCCAGCCCAATTACACAGGCAGACTCCGATTTGTGCGAGCTGGGTTCATCTTTGTCCAGCTAGGTTTATACTTTGGGAATGAGTGAATGGGGTTGAGGATGGGGTTGGGGGAATGCAGGAGGAGACAGGCTGTGTATAGAAATCTCTTTTCCTCCTGAACAAGTGGAAATTGTTTTTCTCTTCTCTGATGTGGCTGCTACATGTAATCCCCATGGCCCCACTGATTCTCACAGAGGGAGGTCAGTAGTGACAGAGTGGCAACTATTTATGACCTACACTTTGTGTGGCTTTATTGTCTTTATGTAAAGGGGTCTGCAGAGAAAGCTTTTCACTCTTTTTCTGCTTACCATTGCTACTAGCTAGAAAATTTCTATGAAACTTCAAAAGCATCATGAGCTTGACTTAGAGGCACAGATGTAGGAGTTTTTAGACTGCTTCTGTTTCTCCATCCCAACCCATGGAAACTGCTATCTTGAGATGTCGCTGGAGAGTCCTTGCTTCCTTTCCTCCAGGGAGACCTAGAAGGAAGATGCATTCTGGACATTCTTGTTTTAAACAGATCATTTCTTTACAGAAACATACTTATCAAAGGAAAGAAAGATCTGTTAAAGGAATAGCCATCTTTCCTTTAGTAATTTTCATTATCACATTGACGTTTGAGGTTGGCTACAGGTAAAACAAAGTGAGGGCAATGGAGCCATGGAGCTACTCATCCACTCTGCATTCCCTGACCATGACCATCATTAGCCTCAGAGAGCACACACGGTCTCAGCTGTGGGTTAGAAAGTGATTGGAATAAACCCTTGGCTCATAGTTCAAGTGAACACCTTCTTTTTTTTTTCTGCTTTCTTTTTTTATTTCAGAATATCCTGGAGGTATACATGTTTTAGTTATGGAAATCAAAGATAAAGTGTGTCCTTCACCCAGAAAGTGTGCGTTGTACCTATTCGGTGTGAGTTACCCATCCCCTCCTCCCTCTTTTCACCTGCTTTCTGGTTTTCACGCCCATATGTGCACACAGGCGTCGACCAATGAGTTCCAACTGGGTATCGAGGACATGTGGTGTTTGTTTTTCCGTTCCTGTGATACTTCACTCAGGAGAATGTTTCCCAGATTCATCCGGGTTATTGCAAAAGATACAAGATCACTAATTTTTTTTTAATGGCTGAGTCGTATTTCATGGTGTACATATACCACATTTTATTGGTCCACTCCTCTAATGGTGGGAACTTGGGTTGTTTCCACATCTTTGCAACAGCAACTTGTGCTGCAGTAAACTTTTGAGTAACACTGTTTACCACCAGCCAGTGCAACCTCTATGGAAAAGGATATGGAGACATCTCAGAAAACTAAAAGTAGGCCTAGCATTTGATCCAGCAATCCCACTCCTGGTTTACCCAAAGGAGGGGGGGAGACATTTTGTCATGAGCGTATTCTTTTTTTTCTTTCCCCTGATTAGGTGATGTTTTAACTGTCTTTGTAATGCATCTTTTTCCCACTTACCACCCACACTCCATTCCTGGTACAGTGACAGTATCTGCTGTTCATTTGCATAGCTGCTTCTCCTGGGTGGGGCTGGGCCAGGGAAGAGAGATTAAGTTGCATATGGCTCACTCAGTTGTTATTGAAAGCAGTCCTGACTGATGCCTGATGTCTGCAGAGGATTTTCTTTGGAATCTGATCAATGGAGTGCTGGACAGTGAGGACAACAAATGGCATTTTATCTCCTGTCTTTAAAAATGAAGTATGCCCTCTCTGAAGGGCAATCTATCTATGCTGGCTCTGGAGTTTAAATGTAAACGGCAGTGTGTTCCTTGCCTTTGAAGGCAGACACAAGCCTGTCTCATTGATGGTCACGATGCTTTGTGGAAGGAATCAGCTTTTGTTACAAGTTCAAACCTCAGCCAGTATTACATCTCTGCTGGAGGCTTGACGGGAAGACCCCTGTAAGGTGGTGCATGCATCATTTAAATGGCTGTGAGCTCCTGGGACTGGAACCTGGTGCCCTGTCTGTGCAGGGATCAGCTGGTGAGTGTGTACTGCTCTCTTTCCTCAGATAACTGATACTGATTTTTTTCCCCATGCAAATAGAAATCATAGGAAAGTTTGAGCAACACAAGAATATAAGAAGGAATGACTTTTTAAAGATCAGTTTCTCAGCAGCTCACTATTGAGTAAGTTAGTTGTCTAGAGACAAAGTTATCCCCATGTAGGAATGTCTAATCTGCCTAGCTTTCCTAAAAGGATGGCATGCTGCAAACCATCTTGTCATATGGGAGCAATCTGTTCCTTAACTGGGGGAAGTTACATGAAAATTGCACACTAAAAAAAAGACTTGTGATCAGTTTATTTCATTTAAAAATATTCATACTAGTTGTCTAAGATTTCCTGTTTCATGATTTGAGTAGTAGAGTCCTCTAAGGAAGCTTTTACGTTTTTTCCGTTTCCCAACATGGGTTAATTTGACAGGACCTGAGCCTTGGTCCTCCTGCCCTTGCAAGCCATCCTGAGAAGACATACCTAGAACAAGTCATTTACCTCTAGTGACCTCACCTGTGAAACCACGATGACTTTGCTTCTCTGTGTCACATCCTAAGATATTAATTGAAAATGTGAGCAAAGTAGTGTCATTCTTATTCTTAAAGATGTGACACAATGTTTTGTGCAATATTTATGTTGGTCAAACTAAGTTCTTCACGAGTCAAAGGGTTAAAATGAGCTCTCATAATTGTTTGTAAAAAAGTGGAGGGAGTCTTGGAGACCAAGAATCTAGTAACTACATCCAAGAATTTTTTTTAGTTGTTAAGTTGAATTTTAATATTCTTGGCATTAGAAAACAACATAATTAAGTTGATACTGTTTAATTTTAAAGTGGGTCTATATTGAACTCTTTTTTGGGGGGGGCAGAGTCTTACTCTGTTGCCCTGGCATTATAGCTCACAGCAACCTCAGACTCTTGGGATCAAGCCATCCTCTTGCCTCAGCTTGCTGAGTAGCTGGGACTATAGGCAGAACACCCAGATAGTTTTTCTGTTTTTAGTGGGGAATGGTAGTCTTGTTCTTGCTCAGGCTGCTCTTGAACCCTTGAGCTCACATGCTTCACTTGTCTCAGCCCCTCAGAGTACTAGGATTGAGCCACTGGGCCTGGCTTATCTTGAGCTCATTAAAAGCTAATGAAATAAACAAATGTTCTTTGACAATGGGAACTCCTCACTTTCTACCTTCTCATGCTTGTGATTTTTCACTTTTCCTAATGAGAAATCTAGAAGGGGGAATGATACTGTGATGTAGTTTAGGGAGACTTTAAAGGGGCAGAAGGGAGGGCTGGTCCCAGAAAATCCCCAAAGTGTTACCTTTACCATCAGGAAAACAACTGCAGGAATCTCAGCCACATTCCACTGGGATCCATGTTATTAAGCGAAAAAGACATCCACAAGTCAGGTAAGACTTGCTTGTTGTAAACATTTCTTTTTTAAGTATTTAGAAGAAAAGAAAATGCCAGATGGCATTAAGAATGTCCAGTGAGCTAGTCCCGCTGTTTGCCTAAGCCCCCTTCATTCCTAACGCCTGTTTTGACACGGCAGCACCTTCTCTGGACGTCTGTTCTCTTCAGTGGCAGGCAGCAGCGGCTCGCCTGGCTAAGGGCTAGAGGGTTCCTCAATCCACACGTTGACTTCCCAGAAAGCATGAATGGCTGTGTGTATTTCTGTGTAAATAGGTGAAAGATTTTCCAGAGGAGAGAGTCTGGAGTACTTAGCTCATCAGGAAGCTGAGGTCACTCAGCTTTAGGTCACTGAGGGATAAGGCTCCCCCACACAAGAGCATCTGCTTCCCTCCCTCTGTAATTTGACTGATCTGAGAACCACCATGTCACAGCCAGATTCTGGTCCATGCCGTGGTGATTACCGTCTCCTTTGACGAGTTTGAGTCCAGTTAAGGGCCAGGTCTTCTGTGCTACCCTGGAATGCCTTTTGCTTGCTTATGGGTATTTTATGAATTGTATTGCTTTTAACTCAGCTTAGGTAAAAAGAAAAGTTGCAAATTATGTTGTATGCTAAAAAAATTAGTATTTTCCCTCCTAGAAGATACTTATTCTCTTGCTATGTTTACTTAGTCCAGGAAATGAAACTTTAGAATCTTCATTTAACTAAGTAGGTATGTCACAGGGTTAGGATATAAAAACATATAATTTTCTAGGAGAATGCTTTTAATGTTATTGTATTTTCCCCTAATAATATGATATACGTAGAAGCAGATTATACTGTTTTACTGTCAATTATTATAGTCGTCAAAACCCTTTTCCTAAAATGCAATAGCTGTGTATAGGGGAGAGAGAGTCCATAATCTACTATGGACCACTCAGTGGTGCTTTCTCCTTTCTGTCTCCAGCTCAGGGTAAGAAATTAAGCAGTAGAAAGTGCCTTTCTTGACATCCTATTGGCCCTTGATAAGCTGTGGCAAAATTCAGAATTTTGGGCAGTATTTGCAATTGGAATGCATCGAGAGTTTCCTCTTCTTGAGTTAACAGGTTGTAGCCTCTGTCCTCTTTCCTTGCTGCCCTCTCTGAGTGCACATGGAGGAGCACCCAGGAATATCACTGGTGCTTTACTTCATCATCTTGCTTTTCAATTTAATGTGCATTTAGCAAACACCTTTCATTCCTGCGTGCACTCTTGGAGTCAGGGGGAAGGTTTTAGGTGGTGCCTGGCTTCCTCATTCCCTCTCTGCACCCCTGCCCTCTCCCCCCTCTGTGGAGGCCCCCCTCCTTCTCCCAGGATAACCTCGCTGAGCCCAGATTATGCTGTGTGTTCACTGACAGCTCCTTTCCAGTCTCCGCTTAGTGCCGCTCTCTAATGCAGCCTCACGTGGGTCTGTAAATGGCACAGGGAGGACCCGGCTACTCCCAGCTCTTCCCAGACCTGCTCACCCTGTATTGCTGCGGCAGTGGCAAGAGACTCCAACTGTGCACATCTTCTCCAAAAAAACGACAGCATTGATTCTTTTCTTTAAATGAACCCTGGAGAAGGGAAGGGCTGAGAGATTGAAAAGGCAGGAATTCATGTCATGTGCTACAGCAGAGCAGCCGTAGCAACGGCAGTAGCTCCGCGGCGGCGGCGGCAGCAGCAGAGTCCCTTACTGAGACTGCACCATTTTCTTCTCACCCTGCCTGCATAGAGGTGTGGTTGGAAGCAGCAGTAAACTACCCACCCCCTAGCAATTTCACAGAGGTGGCCTCTTCCTGGCTCCAGTAAGAAGACACAGACTGTCTGGAGGAGTCCCCAAAGACTGTTCCAATTGGTGATGTGTGTCTAAGGATGGCTTTTTCAACTAGTAGGATGCTTGCCTGCACTTGCGGCCACCCAACTGCTGAAGAGCTGGAAGTCTAGTGCTCCGCCCTCCCTGGGACCATTTCCGAGTGTGGGTGCACACCTATGGCTGTGCGTGTGCAGGTGTGAGCTGCTGGGGGCTCGGCTTGGGACACTGGTATGCTGTAGTGAATTATGGGTGCTGCAGAGGCTGGAGCAAGATTATGACCTAGCTCGGGGGTGGAATGGATTATCTTGTGAGTGTTCTGGCTGCCAGCCATTGCCCTGGTGGGGAAAATCACATCTTCATACAGCTCTAACATTCACCTGCTTTGCTGGGAAGTGGAAACGGGTCCTCTGCAACTGCTTCTGCTGATTTCTTCTGCAAAATGGCTCATGCTGCTGCTTCTATTAAAAAAGTTCGAGAGGCTGAACTGGATGAAAAGGAAAAAAATCTGGAGAGAGAGAGAAAAAAACAACGGAAAATCCCCAGGGATCGTATGGAACGGAAAAGAAAGGTATGAGGAGTCTCCCTTTAACCCTTTCCCCCTCCACAGCTCTGCAGAGAACCCTCCGCCTCAGAACCGGCAACTTCATCCTCTGGTCCCTTCATCCTTCCTCCGGCACCATTTCCAAGCTCAGTGAGCCTAGAGCTCATGCCTAAATTTGCTGCATTGGGAGGAGATGCCTGGGCAGAGTGAATTTCCTTTGCTTTGGCAAAGAAAAAAAAAAAAGGTGCTTCCACTTGTTTCTTCTCTTCTTTCTCCATTATCTTTATTTAATCTCAGCGCCAGGTGCTTTATTCCTCCAAGCGACTCTGAGCACTTGGTAGAGGAGAAGGCAGGGCTGATTTATAGTTGGAGGGCTGAAGTATTTTCCTCTTGTTGTTTCTCCTCTCTACTCCTAGATCTTCAGCACTGCGCCTTCTCTCTGACTCTGTGTATTTGATGGAAACCTCTGGTCACGGCTAAACCACAGGTTCTATGGACTCTTTTTTTTCTCATTCTGATGCTCGACACTGTTACTATGTGGGACTGCACTGAGAACATTGCTGCAGTGAGCTGTGTCTCTGCATTTTAAAAAATTCTAATTCATTTTTGTTTTCTGGCATTAATCTTATAACTTTCTTTTCTGAATATGGCAATTAAATGAAAACAATGTACTTTGACAAGAGGATGAAACATTGATTCCTTTTCCATCACACTATAGAAGTGTTGTCTCTCCCTTATAAATATATGCATTTTTTCCTTTAACATAGAAATAATCTTACAACGGGGTGTACCTGAAGTACTTCTTCAGCCAGTGGTCTGAGCCTCTAAGGGAAGATCTCTGTAAATGCTTTAATTAATAAAATAGGTCACTGAAGAATTTCAGAAGATGATAAATGGCATGTTACATTAGCAGAGCATAAAAACAGTGGTTTGTCCCAGGCTGCTGTTAAACATGGCTCTGGGATTAGAGATGGGCCAGGGATCCCTGTGCTCAGTGATCCATCTGTTCAATGGACTTTCTTGTTCTTTTTTGCTTCTACAATAGATGTGGTTACCCTTCCATTTGGGGGATGTTGTCTTTGCCTCATTTTTAGAAAGACACTTGAGCACCTACCCTGAGTTGGGATCTTACTGCGTGAGGACTCATCCCATTTCGGTTTTACTACTTATTTTCATCATACGACTATTATTAGGCTACACAAATAAATTTAGCAGGATGTAATGATTTCCCTTCTGGGGAAAACTTTAATACACTGCTTGTCTGACCTTTAAAAGGTCTGTTTCAAGGGTGCATTAATTCTTTTTTATGGTATTAAAAGTATTATTGGCCATTTTTGCGGAGGCTGGCTTCCTTCTTGACAGCTACTGCGGTTCTGTTTCTAATCCTCTAAATGGAACATTATTGCATACATCAATTTCCTGTGATTATATCTTTTTTGTATTTTGTTCTCTAAAACATAGTATATTATTTCTTGGCCAGGAGTGCTTTTCAGTATCCAGTCGTGACCTAGCAACTTCGCTTAGCCTGAGTACCATGCACGAACCTGGAAAATCACTCAGTCTAATTCTGCTTTGTTTTTGTTTCTGGTTCAGTGTTTTCCCTTTTTCTATACCTCGTTTGAGTTGAAAAACTATATTGTTAAGATGGGAAAGTGCCGGTCGTTGTTGAGAGTCTTGCTTGCTGGGATGCTGCATTGCTTTAGCTGAAACCCAGCACGGTGGGCAAGATCATTGGTTGGTAATGTGGTCAGATGACAGGATCATCCGGTCTTCACAGTCAGGCCATGTCACATCTCGGCTAGAACCAGAGTAAATTGGGGAAACAAAGGCATGGCTACCGTTTGTCTGATTCCTTTTCTTTTTTCATGCAAACCTCTCACTCCTCCTCCCTTTTCTACTGCAGATGCAGAAGGGGTATTACACAGCACAACAAATCCGTGTGCCTTTAATCTAGACAAGATTTATTTTCTAGACATTTCCTCTCCCCACCCTTCCACCCCACACCTATACCCACTGACCCAGTTATTAATTTTTTTTGATAGTACAAAAATTTACCTCATTATTATTCTTTATGGTGTACAGAATTATAGTTCATGAAGAAATGAAAAAGAATGGTTGCCTAGTAGTGGCATTTGGGAACACCATCTCCAGAAATTAATTAAAAAATTATCATCCTTTATTTGTTGATGCCATTTTATGACCATAAAGGAATACATTAATTGTAGGGATGATTGAGTAAATAATTTTCCTATCTTTTGTAAACCCTCTTGCCAATAAACTTATTTATCTGAAAAATTCAGAGGACAGTCACCCAATGCAGATAAAAGCCAATTATGGGGCCTGAAAAAATAAATCATCTTATTTTGAAAGAATTTTAACCCAGGTAAAGATATTGAGTATTAAAAGAATTCAATTAAGTGGCCTCATATTTGGTCCTTATTTTGATTTTTTTTTTTGTAAACTTGCTATTAATCTTTGCATTATTACTTTTACTCCATAAAACATTTAAAATCAATTTTAAATTGGAAACATGTTGCATACTTGATTTAACCCCTTTATCAAGCTGTCAGTGTGTGGTTTTAAAAAAAATGACTGTACAATAAAAGCTCTAGTTTCAACCTCATAATAAGCAGAATGTGTGTCAGAATATGCTAAGATCTCTTTAGACCATCCTCTGGATAGATAATATTTAAATTTAGAACTGTAGATAGCTAATATCTATTGCGTTTATGTCATACTATGTAGAGCTAGATTAAAACTAGTTTTTAAGCAAATGGAACATGATTATGAATACCTGAAACAAACGAATTTATTACATGTTTACTTAAGTACCTTGTTCTGGCTTTTTACAGGAACAAGAGAATATTTACTATTCTAATTATTAGCTTCTATTATGTCATTTTTTGTAGTCTAGATTTCTTGCTTCTATACTAGAATTTGAGGATTTTAGACGTCAGAAGGATGCCAAAAAGAATGAGTAACTGACTTTTAGAGTTCTTAGAAACTTGTAAGATTTAGTTTTGCAAAGTGATTTCAAGTTTAATAGTCTTTCCACAATCACATACTAGTTTTCAACTGTATTTTTTTTAATTTAAAAAAAATATACATTTCAGAGAATGAGTGAAAAATGCCTTCTTGAAAGTAAAGCATTCAAATGATCTTTCTCATTTAAATTTATGGCTACCATGAGTTTTCAAATAAATTCTTCTGTTCTCCATTTCTCAGCATGCACAAATCAGTGTCCAGTTCCTTATTATGTCTATACCACTTATCGGAATCATATGAGATAAATGGCAATTTGGGTGACCAGTTCTTAGCAATCCTCATGCACTAGAAATTCTATTACTTTGATTTATACTATTAAAATGCCAGAGTTCATATTTCCTGATAAAAATTTTATAATCATTTATTCAGTACCACTGTGACCCTGTATCTGACATTTTACACACACTGTACCATTTAATTCCAATTACAGTCCTACACATTAGATATTACTCTCTAGATTTTGCAAATAAGGAAAAATGAGACGCAGAAAGTTATGGAACTTGCTTAATAATACACAACTACTAGTACATGGCGGAGTTGGGATTTGGACCCAGGTCAGTCTAGCACCAAAGATCATTGTGGGAAAAAAGTAAAATAATTTCTTGGTCTTGTACTCACATTGAACATAGGTTATAAATAAACATTTAATCTACCAATGCTTCAGTTCCTTCATCTCCATAATACTCTCCTACAACTGAAATAAATTAAAATCCTGAGAGAACAAATTAAATGATACATGTGAGGGGAAACTGCATACATTTAAAGTTGGGATTCTATTGCAATTTCACCAAAATATTTCATGAGCTCTTTTGGAAAATTAACAGTTGTTCCTTAAATCTATGTGAATTGTTGCTAATTATAGACTATGATGTGTCATTACTCTTTGTTATGATTTTATCAGGACTTTGAGATATAGTTGCATATTTATTTTTATTAAATTGAAAGTTGATTTTGCATGGGGTTAAGAAAAAAAATAAAAGCACATTTTCTTTCAAGTCTGTTTCACTGAACTTCACAGAAAGGTATTCTGATCATTTCATTGCTTTTAAAAATATATGTAGTTATTACCTTGTATAGAATGAGACTTACTATTAATACTTCTAGGATAACCTTTGGGAAACTCTCTCCACCACATTCTTCTTGTTTGTTTGGTTATTTAATTGATGATAATGAGAATACTTGCAGAGTATATATTAATATAACAATCTTTTCACCCAGCTGCAAGGGTAAATGGGAAAATGAAGACTTTTAAAAGTTTTATTAGTATTTTTAAAATAGAAGAGTGTTTTATTTGTAAGTTGAAAGGGGAACATATTCTATAACTTTTGGATTGTGTTATAAGGATGAGCTGTAAATAAACATAAAATATTACAACAAGGGTGGCGCCTGTGGCTCAAAAGGGTAAGGCACTGGTCCCATATGCCGGAGGTGGCGGGTTCAAACCCAGCCCTGGCCAAAAACTGCACAGGGAAAACAAAAATAAAGCTTCCTTAAAAAAAAAAAAAATTGCGGCAAGCTTTGCCTGTCTTCTCTTCTCTGCTGGTCTGTGGGTGAACCCTGCTGTGTAGGAGGACAGGGGACAGCCTAGTCATCCCTCCTGTCCTTAAGCCTTCTGCTTGGGCACTCAGCAGCCTGATTCCAAAGGGAAGCCCAACTCTGGAGGCAGCAACATTTTGTTAAGAACCATTTATGCACAAAGATTTCTGGGCACCAAATCAAATACACTGGGATTAAAAATACAAACCACAACAGAATAGCATGGCCCTGCGGAATGTATTACATTCCAGGATTCTCTAATTACGAGAAATTCCAATCAACATCTTTAGGAATTACATGGAACTGTCATTATGTTACTTCCCAGAACCTCTTTGTCAGTATGTTAGTAATTCCAGAAACCACACTAACATGTAGTAGATGGTGGAGATGGTGAGGTTTATCTGGACAGATGCTCTTCTTACGTCCTAATGTCTACTTATAAGTAAAAATGTGAAACTTTGGTTGATTTGCTTTTCCCATTTGAGTCTAGATAAAAATGTTAGGCTTATGTATTTAAATGTGGTGGCTTCCATAGAATCATGATTCTTCAAAAATAATGTTCTTCTTCTTTGTCACTCCTTCTGTCTCCTTAGCTCAATTAGCATACCCTTTCTTAGCTAGAATAATTATCTTTAGGTAAATGACTTGCTCTTAGTGGTAGTCTTCACTAGCACTATGAATATGAGTTTTTATTAGTTTTTAGTTGTAAAGAGACTCTTTCACAACCTTTTGAGTGATGACTACCAGCTTCAGGTTACAGCTATCAAATTTGTGCAATTGTGGCAAAAATAGTTCTGAAGATATGGCTTGAGATGAGTTTTTAAGAAGACTGTTGAAAGAAAATCTTTTTTTTTTTTTAATTAAATCATAGCTGTGTGCATTAATGCAATCATGGGGTAAAATGTGCTAGTTTTACACACAATCTGATATGCTTTCATCAAACTGGTCAACATAGCCTTCATGGCATTTTCTTAGTTATTGTGTTAAGACATTTATATTCTACACCTAGTAAATTTCACATGTACCCTTGTAAGGTGCACTGTAGGTGTGGTCCCACCAACTACTCTCTCTCCACCCATCTTCCCTCCTTCCCTCCCCTCCCTCTCCCCTTTCCCCTTCTTCTTGGGCTATTATTGGGTTATAGCTTTCATAAGAAAGCTATAAATTGATTTCATAGTAAGACTGAGTACATTGGATACTTTTTCTTCCATTCTTGAGATACTTTGCTAAAAAGAATATGTTCCAGCTCCATCCATGTAAACATGTAAGAGGTAAAGTCTCCAAAAAAGTTACCATGTGGGGGTGTTAATTTATTTCGGATCCTAAAATCTTCCATACAATCTAGTGATTTACCCCCTTTTTTGTTATATAAGTCTGTGTTCATATAAATGTTTTAATCTTAAAAAATGTCAGAATTAATTCGTTGGTGACCCTTATTACCAACCTTCTAATTTTTTGTCACCTTATTTATGAATTGATTAAAAATAATGACATATACAGCACATGTTCACATCATAAAGAATACTGAAAATATTTTGTAGAAATATTGTAGGAGTTGGTAAAAAGACAAGGTAGTTAAGAATTCTACTCACACCATACTTATTGATTTTTTTGTTTATATCTTTTCATTATGCCACCCTTTTAAATCTATACTTCTCAAAATAATTTATTCTTTCTAAAGAATACTTACTTTTATTCTCAGTCACAGAGACACCATCTATACACATTAAAGTAGAGAATAGTAGAAAGAAGGTACTTCTAAAATTCTGCAGTTCTGCATAAATTGCTGGTGACATTGTCAGCTGATTTGGATGTGTCCCTTGTGTTCCAAAGGTGAATTGTGATTTTAAATGTTTATTGCCCAAAGTCTCATCAGAATCATCTGGCTCCATTTCGTTTATAGTAAGTTGGAAGCACAGGGCTGACTGGGAGGGAGAGGAGACTATGATCTATATATTTTTAACGTTCCCCTGGTGATTCTAGCCAGGATTGAAACAACTAGAATAAGTATTTCCATTACTTCATGAACCCCTATTCTACTCATTCTCAAAATTCGGTGCAATAACACATTTACTTCTAATAAACCCTATGATTCTAAATTGCCTCTGAGAAAAATTTTCCGTGTATAGAGACACCCTGGCAACGTTTTGAAAGTTTAATAAGACTAATTGGTCTATGTAATAACCAATTAATTCTGAGCATGAAGATGAGGGAACAAATGTTTAAGCCATAAGTTGTAAGGCTTCATTCTCTGCAGTTTGACTATTTTTGCACTAATGGAATAATCTTCAGGAAATGAGGATTGGGTGTTTCTGAGTTTTACATAACTAAGCTCAAAGAAGCGGAGGAGATATCTCAGCTAAGGTTTTCAAAGAAGGCCACTACATTGTGATTTAAAAGACAGCATCTAATACAGATTGTGCTGTTTTGAAAGAACTCAAGTAGATGTTCCAGGGATTTAGTTGCTAACGTGGCAGCCTTGGGGCCTCAGACCTTCAGAGATGTCAACACTTCTAGAACTCTCAACACCAGTCAACAACCACTTTTACTTTCTTGTACTTGACTTTGGTAGATCTTTTTCAACATTATATAAAATGACATGAATGTGGCGAGAAAGAGGATAAACAACTCATGGGTGATTTATCTTCCTTAGTTCTTTAGATATTCTCTTCTAGCTCAGTAACTTCTTACAGTGCCAGGCTCTTTTGTTTGCTGTTGGTTTTGTTTTCAACTTTTGTTTTTTGTTTTTGCATGAGCATTTTATCCACTGCTGTCTCACTCTCTTTTGCCTCACCACAGCTTCCAGGCAGCCAAAAAGGGATTCCTTACTTAGATTACAGAATTTCTGGAATGTGCTGGTTGCATGTACAGTTGGAATTCCTCCTTTCATATCCCTCATCTCATTAGCAGCTCTGCTGGGGAAAACTCCTTTTCCCCTCTGTTAGAGCTTCATTGATATCCAACCTACCTTTTCTCTAGAAATTTTCTTTTATTATATATTATTATTATGTTGTTTATATCATGGAGACTTCCTTAGTGGAAAACTATATAGGTAGTAATAAGGAGGAGAAATGCCAGGGCATAACAATTATTGTAAACATATCACTCTAATCATTTATTTGATTAGAAGTTGAGTAGTGGTATTATTTTATATTAATATACATTTCTTAGATTTATATGTATTTTTTGCACAAGAACCTATTAATTATCAATTTTCACATGTCAGTAGTTTGAAAGAGAAAAAGAAAGGCTGAAAGTGAAGAGGACAATGACTTTTCTTTCCATATTTGTAGGTGATTAATAATGTTTTTCCAAAAGTCTGTTTTTCAGGGGAGCAATTAAATCTCTAAGTTAATTTAAAAAATGATCTTAATATTCCAAATACGAATTGCAAACATTTATTTTACTTTTATTATTAATATAAAGATCAAATATTACTTTTGCATTTGAAACCAAATTTAGCTAGTAACCCTTTTAAGAAATTCACCAGGGGTAGGAATGGGTCTGAGACCTAAGATTATAGAAAACAGGCAACAAACCAGAGAGCTGTTTACTAATTCAATAAGTGATGTTTACACAAAATTACAGATACTTCTAAAACTTCATGAAAGCAAATTAGGAGATGTGTGTTCAATTCTATCTATTAACTTTGACTTCGGGTACACAACTGACCTTCTCTTTTCACATCTATGAAATGATAAAGACCTGGGATGTATTAGAATTCATTTTTTTTTATTAAGTGATAGCTGTGTACATTAATGCAATCACGGGGTACAGTGTGGTGTTTTCATATACATCTTGAAATATTTTCATCAAACTGGTTAACATAGCCTTTATGTCATTTTCTTAGTTATTGTGTTAAGACATTTATATTCTACTTTTAGAAAGATTTACTTGTACCCTTGTAAGAAAAACCATAGAGGTGATTTCTCCAATCACCCTCCCTTCACTCATCCACCCCCTGCCCTCCCCTTCATGTTTACATGGATGGAGCTGGAATTCATTTTGGTTTTGGGCGGTTCCTGTTGCATAGTGAGTAGGGTGCTGGCCCCACATACCAAGGGTGATGAGTTCAAACATGGCCCCAGCCAAACTGCAACAAAAAAATAGCCAGGCCTTGTGACAGGCACCTGTAGTCCCAGCTACTCTGGAGCCTGAGGCAAGAGAATCATCTAAGCCCAAGAGATGGAGGTTGCTGTGAGCTGTGATGCCATGATACTCTAAGGGTGACAAAGTGAGACTCTGTCTCAAAAGAAAAAAAGAATTCATTTTATTGTTTTCATGTGATTCTATGCCATTTTTAGGGCTTCTTTTTTATTTTAATTTTTTATTAAATCATAACTGTGTATATTAATGCATTTATGGGGAACAATGTGTTAACTTGATATACAATTTAGAGAGCTTACATCATACTGGTTAACACAATCAGCACCTCACTTATTGTTGTGGTAAGACATTTATACTCTACTCTTAATAGTTTTAAAATGCACGATTGCATTATACACAATAGATGATTTTTAATCATGTCTCTGCTTTCCTTCACTATTATAGATGATTGTGATAGTTTGATAGAATTTCCACGTTTGTCTTCCTTTATTATGAATTTTTTTGAGCTGTCACTATGTCCCAGACACAGTACCTTTATCTGAGGCACTCCCAGACCACCTGGGGTTACAGAAACTTTCACAGAGAACAAGTATAAAATGTTACTTGGACCATTAAGTTAGATTTGAGATTGTCTATTTTCATATGTATGATGCAAGTTTTCTTCAGTGGATCTCACCTGGCAGATGAAATAATGGAAAAAATTGGTTCCTATTGTGGTGCTTGAAATTTTCTGGAAGTTATTAAGGCAAGATATACAGAAAATGAAATAATTATATGAAGCCGTGCAGTTATTGTTTGATACTGATTTGAGTCATTTTGAAAAAAAGTTTATTGTGGTTCCCTCACTTTCTATTAGATACTCCTTGCACTGATAACATAAGCACTAGACACTCACAGAAATATCATCATGGTTTAGTTAACCATTTTACAAAGATCCAGTTGCGCTCATGGCCACTGCCATTGAACTGCAGGGCGCTGTGATGAACAAGTGGCTACAGTAAACATCTAAAGACAGCCCAGCAATTTACAAACCAATGTAAAAAAAAAAAAAAAAGGAAAATGTTGAGTTCTGAAGTAATAGTACAAACGTCTTCCTCATTTATGACTCCTACCTCAAACTGGGCCAGAATGCTTAATTAAACCATGTCATATCCTAAAATGACTGAATTCAATAAAATGTAAGTGGAACAGGTTACCTGGAAACAGTAACTCCTTTGAGGATAGAGGTCACGTAGGCAATGAGGACCTTTTGCTCAGGGTGGTCACCTACAAAGCATGAGGCTTCAGCGTGGGCACTGAGGGACAGAAATCAAAGCCTGGATGTGGGAGGGAGAGGAAAAAAACCATCTGTGAAATATGTTGCCATTAATGGGGAGAAGGCAGATGACAAAGAACAAAAGTCAGAGATGCCAATTGTCTGCCTACAAACACTTCGTCGAATCCTATGAGGGTCCTTGGGTATAGAGCACTCATACTCAAGTCATCTAACCCAAGAGGCAATGTTTCAGAACTTTCAGCTTTCATACTAAAAAATAGCACTGAAATATAGAATAATTTGTAGAATAAGAGACATGTTTTACTATTGAAGAGCTTGATAATAAAGCCGCATGCCTCTTTAATCGCTGTGACTGGTCTTTTACACAGCAGCCTTCTGGGCCGTGTATTCTTTAGAGTTAGTCACACCAATGATCTTTACCATTCTGTGAAGTTTGATTATTCATCAGGAAACTCAGATAATTATTCTTTTTAATTTTAGTCATATTTTCACTTGTCAACCAGAATCTTTTTTAAATTGTACTTGTTTTATTTCTCTTCATTCTCATATCAGAGAAAAATTTGCCATGCTTCAATTCCCATCAAGTTTCCCTCCTATTTCCAAGTTCGTATATGAGAATATAAGACTCAGAATATCCCTGTCATTTGGATCTAAGAAATATTAATTGAATAAGTGCTATGAGCTGAATTTTAAATTGAGGGTGGCAAAGATTACTGACTGAGTAAAAAAAAGCAAGTAATTTCTATTTATTTTACTAATTTTATTTATGAGACAGGGTCTTACACTGCCATTTAGATTAGAGTACAGTAGCATCATCATAGCTCACGGCAACCTCAAACTCCTGGCCTCCAGCAGTGTTCTTGCCTTGGTCTTCCAAATTATTATATCACCAGATTTCTTCCCCTTTTTTATGTAATGGAAGGAGAAAAGAAAATATGGTTACTACTCAAAGAATTAAAAAATGTCCATGAAGGTACCAGCATGAACTCATCGTTCTTAATATATACACAGATAAAGAAGAGCATAGAGAAATATGTTGTGTGTATACATACATACAATTCCCTCCACTTTTCACTGAGTGAGCCGAGAAGCAGTGATACCTCAGTAGGGATTGGCATACCTAGCCCAAATCTTGGCTCCTTACTATCATTTTCAAGTAGAACTTCTTGGGAAAATGGCTGATTCACGTAATTAGGACTCAGAAAATGATGGGTCATGTCAACCTGTGGGAGCTCCTAATGACCCAATAGAGAGAAATTTGAGTAACAAAATATTAGTGGAAGTAATGAATTACAACTTATAGAATAAAATAAATATCTATGAGTCTTTCCTCATTAAAATAGATTATTTTAAGGGAGAAAGGACAGTTTTCTTACATTAGAATTCCAATGAACAATGACATGAAGACTGTGTTGATCAGTTTGATGGAAGTATTTCAGATTGCATGTGAAAACCCCACACTGTACCCCAGAAGGGCATTAATATACATAGTTACCATTCAATAAAATTAAAAAAAAAAAAAACTAGCACAAAGCTAGAGGGGTGAACAGCAATCTAAGTGTATTCAAAACTAATAAAGTTTTTATTAATGGATTATTTTTGACTATAGAATTCAGCAAAAATTAACTGATTGTGTTTAAGTCATCATTATGCAAATTTAATTTAGAACATCTTTTGAACTCCCAGCCATACTCAGAAAAAGAGATTGTGTTATTAAATTGCCATTTTTAGAAGTTTATTTCAAAGGTAAAGTGGAATTATAAGTACAAAATAGAATATTCTGTGTTATGTGTATGTTTGCAAGTCTTACATAAATTAATATTTGAGGAAATGGCACAATGAACATCTGTATAGTATATCAATGATAGAACTAAGATTATCCTGATAGTATTTTCTTCATAACAGTACTATTTTCCAAATATCTGAAGTTTGTCTTTATTAATCATAGTCTGCATGATGCTAAACATTGTACTCATGAGATAAAGGATATTGGCACTGATGCAAACCATTTCTTACATTTGTCATTTTATTCCTAACTTCTTTTTCAGTAAGATAGTAATTTGAGAGATCTGTTTTGGGGGAGCTAATGGGTGGAAATAGAAATTTCTTATTTGCGGGTGATGTTAAGTATATGATATTTAAAATAATAATTGTAACTAACGTTCATGTTGCATTTTCCATCTCCCTACTGGTTTGCAAAATTATAATTTTATTTAGTTTGAATTACTTACAAGACTGCCTAGTCTTCTACTTCCTTTTGTAGCTAAGACACGCCATGAATTCATGTAGGTGCCTGCATTATATGCTGTTTCCATATCAGTGATAGTAATGTACAACTGGGATCTACTTTTTCCCTTTGAACTTGGGCCCAGGAGGATGAAAACCAACTGTGTCTTTTATTTAACCATTCTTGGTTTTCTAATAATTTCCATAAGCAGGAGGCCACTCTGCTTTGCCTTACAACTAATGAATCACTCCCTTGGCCCGACCTAAAACTCCACTCCATCATTTTTCATTTTAATTAACTTTACTATAGCATGGTCCAACTCAGCAAAAAATATTCTAATGTTTTCTTTAATATTGTTTTAAATATTTAACTTGTTTATCTAAATTTACCTTGGCAAAATGTTTAGATATGTAATGTCCATTCACTTTTGAAACTAAGTTCTCAGTTATAATCAAATGCATACTGATATTGAAAGTTGAGCCTACACTTTTCAATCACCTTACGAGCATTTACAACATCATCAGAGACCCTGACAGTACATGGATTAAGTTACAGGCATGTTTTTTACATAACTGACTAAGTGGTGTAGTCACAGCTAAATGTGTTTATCTTGGAGGACTTTAGGAATTTTCTGTAAGCCTGTGTACTTTGAAGTTTTAAAGTGCAAGATGAGAATAGCAACCTGCCTGGAACAGCCTGATGCCCTGATATCGTGGGATTTGAGAAGCCTGCGAGGCACATAGTGACCATGGATTTTCTTCCTACGGCACATCCCTAGTGCCTAAGACACAGTAGATAGCTTACCAGTGCTGAACACCTAATTATTGTTTTTGCATCCTAAACTCAAATTTGTTACAGGTTAGTCTTCTGAATTAAAACTATATAAAGTAGTTTTCTTAGGCCTCCTATAGATCAGGGGTCCTCAAACTTTTTAAACAGTGGGCCAGTTCATTGTCCCTCAGATTGTTGTAGGGACGGACTATGGGCCCCGGGACGAGTCGGCTGCTAAGTAGGACAGGCAGCAGCGGCAAAAACACCTGGCCAGCTGGATAAATGTCCTAGGCGGGCTGCATGTGGCCCGTAGGCCGTAGTTTGAGGACACCTGCTATAGATTGTACAAAGCAAAAACAATTGTTTCAGAATAAAATAGAAGCAAAATTTTTAACAGTTTATGAACAGCTGTTTTTGATTCTATGACTTAACTAGGAAATTAAAGATATTATGAAGAATGGGTCAAAAAATTTCTAGGAAATGTTTTTTGTCTTCCTTTGTACTGTTAATAGTTAAATGTTCATACACTGTGTTTGCATCAGAAAGTTAAAGTAGTGGGGCGGGCATGGTGGTTCCCGCCTATAATCCTAGCACTATGGGAGACCAAGGCAGGTGGATTGCTTAAGCTCTCGAGTTCAAGACCAGCCTGAGCAAGAGTGAGACCCCACCTCTAAAAAATAGCCGGGCCTGTGGTGGGCACCTGTAGTTCCAATTACTCGGGTGGCTGAGGCAAAGAGAATTGCTCGAGCCCAGGAGTTTGAAGTTGCTGTGAGATATGATGCCATGGCACTCTACCCAGGGGACAAAGTGATACTCTGTCTCAAAAAGGAAAGAAAGAAAGTTAAACTAATGTTTAAAAACTAAAAACTTTTAATTAATAGTTGCATAAACTATTGCTCACTCAGCCTCAAACTTCTGGGCTAAAGTGATCCTCCCATCTCAGCCTCCCCAGGAGCTTGGACTATAGGCACAATATCTGGCCTCCCAAAGTTCTGGTATTATATGCACAAACCTCTGTGTCTGGTCTTTACTGGTTTTAATTCAAATTTCCTAGTCTTTGTAGAACTCGAAACTTACCTCTGGGATACAGGAAGTCCACGATGTAGGCTGGCAACGCTCTCTCATAGCTCCTATTTGCACTGTTTCCTTTTAGCCTAACCATGAGCCTAGTTCATACTCAGTGCCTGTTTATGGCATGTTTAACCATAGCCAACCTCTATAACTTTCCCTTTTCTCTTTCTGTTCTACCTTGAGGAGCATCACTCAAGTCCCTGTATCTGTATACTCCAGTGTCACAGCATCTCGGTGGCCTGGGCCTAGGCTACATCACTGAAATCTAGGGACCATTCCTTGTTAGATATATTAATGTTTCAATGACTTATAAAACTTTTAGCCCTCTGGTATCTGTAAGTTTCTCTCAATTTAAAGCTGCTAAGAAGTATGCACATTATGGGAATGCAAACATAACAAAAAAATAAAAGTGTGAAGCTCATTTAAACTGTAAAGTCTGGTCTAAGTGACCGTGGCATGTCAGGGTATTTTAAAGACTGCCAAGTGCAGATAAACCTGTGGAACAGAACACCAAAGGCACAATTCTGTGGCAACAAGCAGTATATTGTAACTGATTTTAACCCCCCTAACATTCCTGCATGCATAAAGCACAGTAGATTTAAATAGGATCTTTGTGATTCTACATACATACCCTGAAGAAGCAGTTTCTCTCTGTGTGAAACCACTTGCATTTTCATAGAAGTTTCAGGAATAAAAACTCGGGAGAGATATAAGTGAAGTGTATAGACAAAAGCCTGAGGGTTCAAAGGCTTTTTTCTTCTTCCCTTTCCTCTTAGAGCTTGATTATCATTTAATGCCATAGAGCGGATGGGTCAAGAGTTTGACCAAAAGAGGAGTAACATCGACAGGGAAAATTTCTTTATTATGTAAGAGGAAAAAATAGAATACTATTCTGAGACATCACAATTATCAGACCATAAGCGTTCATGAAATTTGATTAAAGGTTTAGTTTTTTTCATTTGATTATTTTTATTTGTTTACTGATTGATTTTTGACAGAGTTTCACTCTGTCACCCTGGGTAGAGTGCTGTGGCATCATCACAGCTTACAGCCACCTCAGTCTCTTGGGCTCAAGTGATCCTCTTGCTTCAGCCTCCCAAGCTGCTGAGTCTGCACCCACCTGGGCAGTAGGGTTGTGGTCATATAGGCCAAATCTAGAAGTAAGAGTTAATACTCTCTCATGACAACATGAAGGGGAAAATGGAGTTACACTTTGGGAGCAAACTGATTACTGGTTTTCCCTAGATATAAGTGAAGGTACGAGATCTTGTTCCTAAATGATTGGCAAGATGGGAATCAGGAGGAGCTTCATTGTGAGTCACCACTAGACCCTTTTAGTCTGAAGTTAGGGATGAATGGAGATGGCAGGTGGAATGTATCTGGGGAGTCAGGTAAGAGAAGCGAATGCAGAGGGAAGTAAGAGCAGGTAGATTCTCTAGTTGGCTTTTTGAAATTATTCATTGAATCATTTAATAATGAGGTAGATTTTTTAAACTTCATTTTTCAGGTAAAGAAAATGATACTTGGAAAACTTAATTCGTTTTCCCTAAAATTTTACAGTAAATAAATACCTTAGGTGACAGAGCCCCAAAGCCCCTGGCTTTTCTCTGACTATGCTGGTCTATACCAGTATCTGATTTTGCAGCATATTAAAATTAAGTTGTAGAACAGGTAATAAATAAAATTTGGAGCAATCTGATTCAAAAACCAAGGAAGAATCAGTGAAGGAAGAATAATTAAAGCTAACTTCCTGAGCAATGCTATCACCAGGCACTGTCTTCAGTACTTAGATGCAGCAATGTATTTATTTAATCTTCTCAGAAACACCATGAGGCAGAAACAATTATAGCTCCATTTTGTCAAAAAGAAAATGTTGAGGTTTAAGAAGGAAGAAAGCGAGATGACTCCAGGTAACTTGTGTCTGTCCTTCTCCAATGGGACTTACACTACTATAAAGAAAAGTAGCTGTGATGGAATACATGTGCCATTAAGACACACAAAAATGTTTCTACCTGTTCAAGGAACAGAGCTAATGGAATGGGGGTGTCTCTTACGGACCGTAATGTGGTATACACCACAAGGTTTGAGTGGCAAGATCAGAGGAAGAAGATGGACAGAATGGTTAGAATAAGCGCTCACACCATCCATACTACCAGTGTCTCCCACAGTCAAAATAGCACCAAAACAGATGTCTAAGGTCTGGATATCATCAAAAGAAATCTCATTAGATGGGAAGAGAGGTGGGGTGGGACACCCAGGGCCAAAGTGGCACAGGGTTGTGTAGTTTGGAGTCAGTTTATGAAACCACAAGTGGACGTTGCTCTAAAATATCTTGAAAGTTATTTGCTTGTTTTCACTGCAAACACAGAGAGAAGCCAAGAACATAAATACAAAAATAAGGAAAAAAGAAGGTTACGGAGGTATTGTTGACAACAAATACAAAAAGGTGGGCAGCACAGAAAGGTCTCTGAATGTCACTTTGGCTCTGCTGAACGATCAGTCCAGGATCCGCACGATGCCTTTATACCACAGAAAGATCAATGTTCCCTCGTCGGGATGTGGACTAATAATAAACTGAAGCATATCAGGTTCTTGAACAAAGAGAAGAAAACCTTATAAGACCTGGTTTTTAACATTTGAGATTTAGATCAGCCAAAATCAAATGTTGTTAAAATAGAAACGGTGTATTTTTGTAAAATTGACTTTTGAAAATGTCATTGGTTAATGAAAACTATATTCACTCTTATTGATTATTCTTTTTTTAGGAAGAATTTAGGATAAAATTAAATTTTCATGACATACTTCTTTGTCAACGGAATAGAACATGACCTTTGTGTTTAGTAAAACTTGACAAAATCAGATTCGAACTTTGACATTATAGTCTGAGTTATCAAAATAGGAAGCCAGAAATAATTTTATAGCTGTAGAAATTTACAAATTGGAAATTTTAATTTTGAACATTAGAATTATCATAAAAAAGACAAGACTGAATTTTTGTGGTGCTCATTTCGTCAGAACACACAGTTATCACAGTTAGTAAATATCTAAATTACCGATGGATGTCGAATAGTGGCAGAGAATGAAGAGTTCCACTTGGTGTTGGTCATGAACTCGAGTTGGAAATGCACATCTTTTCTATGAATACTTATTGTAGGATGATAATTGTGAGACATTTTTGCAATTATGAGTTGCTATATTATTGGTGATTTTTGCCCATAGAAGATTAGCATTTGGTTTGAAGGTAAGACGTGTTAGAAGTAGAGATACTCGGGAGTAAAAGAAAAATAGAGAGGAGGCGAAGGACATGAGTTCGTAGACCAGAGGCAAAGTCAGTGAAGGGGGTGGCTGCACAGAGGTGAAGGCTGTGACGAGGGTTAGGGGGAAAAGCAAGGGCAGGAATCTGTTGAGAGTCTGTTAAGGGGAAAAAGGGTACTGATGATAAAAGAACACAGAATAGTTCTATAGGTGGAAAGAATGGAATACAAAGAAGTTTCCATCACACAGAACACTTTAAAGGTCCATTATGGCCAAACCACAGAGCTGTGTGGTGTGTGTGCCTACGTAGACATTTACTATAAAAGGAATCCTTTTGTACATTTAGAGAAAAATCATATTTCTCTGGCATTAGCAATGTCATATGTTTTATAACCGCATTTATGTATGTCCTGAAATATCCATGGTGTGATCAATAGTCTTATCTTCACCTAAAAAGCCGTTTCGTGGTTTACGGCTACTATTGCTTCTGTGACTGTTCTCATTTTTGTTCTTTTCGTTCCTCCTGATATTCGGGTGATTGCCCATGTGATTCAGTGCCTGGACCATTTCATCTGACAAAATCAAACATATGAAGAAACCACCATACAAGAACTGACAGAACAGTAATGTGAACAAAATAAAGAAGCATTAACCGTAATTGGATAAATTACTGCAGATTGCCATTCTCAGAGATTCACTGAAGCATTTCTATCTGTACATCAGTAATATTACACTCTCCCTCCTCTTTATTTAAATGCTGTGATCAGGCCTGCTTGCAGTGCTGAATAAATATTTATGGGGTGAAGGAAATGAATGGTTTTAGAAACCAGTCATATTTTAAATGCGTGAAGAAAGATGTTTATTGTCCATTTATCCAGTAATCAATTATGAGTGTCCTCTATATAAAGGCACCGTCAGGGGTGCTAGGAACAGACAGACAAATAAAATGTCTGTCCATTCTGAATTCATTGTCTGGTGAAGGACCCAAGCACAGAGGAGGATTCTAGAAAGGCAGAAGAAAGAAGGGTCACCAGGGTGGCTCTGTGTCCACAGTAGGTCCTTGATCCCACTGGACTTGCAAGGCAGGGCTTACAAGAGGAGTCTTGGAAATACTGAGAGAAGGAGGAAAGTGATCCCAGTATATAAAGTCCCAAAGAAATTCTGGAAGAAAAAAGGCAAAGATGATATCACAAAGACCCGAGGAAGGAGGATGAGATCCCACAGGAGCGTAAGCCACATTGTGCAGATTGTAGATGGTACCATCACACAAGTCTGAGCTATGGAAAGATCTCTCTGCCTACTGTGTGGAGAATGGATTGAATAGCAAAGCTAGAAAGCTAAAACCTGGAAATTGTTTAGGAGATGACTACAGTAATTCAGCCAAGAAGTGAATTACTGACCTAAAATAATAGGAAAGGGATGGGGAAAATGTAGACTCTGCAGGACAGGGTGGGAGGTAAAGGGAATGTCAAACACTTCAAGATTTCCAGTTTGGGTAGTGAGAGTGTAGGACCGAGCCAAAGAAGACAGGGCCAGGATCAGGTGTGATGAGGACACTGGCTTAGGGGAGAGAGTCTTTATTAATGCAGGAAATCACTGAGAATGTTTCAGTACAGTAGAGCTTCTGTAGATGGACCACCCAAGGGAGTGTAACACACTGGTCAATGCATGGAGGTGGTCACCATAAGGAACTACCCTTGAATATATGGAGCGCATGTCTGGTCTATAAAATTAGGTTAACTTAACAAGGTGGTCAGCGATGGAGGGTCTACTGTACTAGCTTTAAACAACGAATAGAAAGGAAAACTATTTTTTTTAAAAAACATTCTTTAGTCTGGGCACAGTGGCTCATGCCTGTAATCACAGTACTTTAGGAGGCTAAGATGGAAGGTAGGAGGATTGCTTGAGGTCAGGAGTTCAAGACCAACTTGGGCAGCACAGTGAGACGCTCTCTCTAAAAAAAAAAAAAAAAAGGAAAAAAAATTAGCTGGGTCTGATGGTGCATTTCTGTAGTCCCAGCTCCTCAGGATGCTGAGGCAGAAGGATTGCTTGAGCCCTGAAGTTTGAGCCTGCAAATGAGCTGTAATTTTGTCACCGAACTCTAACCTGGGCAACAGAGTGAGATCCTGTCTGCAAGGGTGGGGGGGAATTCTTTAGTAACTGCTTTTTAAAGAAACTATCCTTAGTATTTAGGGATAGATGTGCATTTTCCTAACGTATTTACATTCCTTCCCTCCTTCCTTCTTTTTTCCTTGCTCCCCTACCTCCCTCTTCTCCTTCCTTTCTTATCTTTCAGTAGAAAAGATGCATCATACCTTGACTTTGTAGCGTGATTTATAAACTTCTACCTCCAAAGATTAAACACATACAAACATTAGCATAAGACTGTACTTACTATAGCTCATTATTATACCGATGAGAGCACTAAAGCACAAAATGCAGTGGACAGTGCCTTGTCCAGTGTTCATCCCATAACAGCCCATAGCCCACAGCTTTGGTGCCAGAGGATGTTGATAGAATTTTAGAAGAATGAATTAACAAGATTGATTTTAGAATATTTTCTGATTGTGGTCCCAGAGTTTTTGCTGCTTAAAAAGTGATTCTGTTTCCGAAAGAAACGTAGGAAATAATTGAAAACTTAAAAATAATTCTTCCATTTTCCAGGGAGGAGAAAGGTATAAAGAACAATGTCTGGATTATAAGCAATTCGTTATATTTTAAACTACATAGAGTAAATTTGCACCAGAGAGCCCTTGGAATAGAGCCCTCGTGAATTATCAGTCAGACAATGAAATTCAGATTCTTAGTGGAGCTCTATGGTTTCATGAAAACTTAAATTTATAAATTCATAAATAAAATGCAATCATCAATTGTACGATCATCCTACAACTATAGTGTAATTTTTCTTTATTAAATGTATACTCAGCATACCATTTTTTAAAAAACCAGTATGATTTTACAATCACTCCCTAAAGTAGGTGCCATATAACCAGAACAGTCTACTTGATTCTTAACACTGTATGGGAAAGTCAGTTACCATCCTTGTGGTCGATCAAGTTTAATGCTAATTTTTTTTTTTTTGAGACGGAGCCTCAAGCTATCCCCCTGGGTAGAGTGCCATGGCATCACAGCTCATAGCAACCGCCAACTCCTGGGCTCAAGCGAGTCTCCTGCCTCCGCCTCCCAAGTAGCTGGGACCACAGGCGCCCGC